>SNQJ01S0010479.1:148902-209458 GCA_010110895.2 Picea sitchensis
GAAATGTACAGAGACTGTAAAAATACAGAGTGAAAGACTCGCTAGAATGGTGGCAGCTTATCTCTGAGAAGAGATGTGACAGCTACTCGCATTCGCAAGAAGATGATTACAATGAGGCTCTGAAGGCCCTTTTACAATAAATGAGAATGCCAAAAGTTGTAGACATCTAAAAACCTAACCCTAGGAGATGAAGCGCCAAAATTCATGTGGTCCCCGTTTGGGTAAGTTAGTACATCAACTTCCCGGGGTCGTAACTTTTGCATACGATCTCCGTTTTAGGCGTATGATAGCTCGTTGGAAAGGTATCATCGAGGAGATTAATTTTTGGGGCTCAATAATTCCTTTGGATATCATTAATAAAATTTATCTCTAAAAACATTCATCTAGGCCCTCAAAATGGCCCCGGAAGTTAAAACTTGCTAAAAATAGTAAATTGCCAAAATTGCCAGAAAGTTGTTTTGAGCCAGTCGGAAAAGGTGGGTGGCCATCGATATCCACCTGGATCAAAATAACATCATGGCGGGCATTGATAGTAATAAATTAGGGTGGTTTCCCTCGAAGGATTTGAGCAAAAGTACTGGAATTTGTCCCATAATCCTATAGACATAGAGTATGGACTAGCATTGGCACTACCCCTCCTAATTATCGGAGAAGATGGTTGACATTAAACATAGACTTGGAATGTGGTTGTTGTTGCAACAACAATTTTCTTTGTAATGCATCTATTAGTATTGTTATTTCCAACATCATTTGGGAAGATCTTGGTTGAGTGGATGGGGTAGAAGTGAGAATCGAGGAGTTGACTTGCTATCGCTTGGTCCCTACTAGGGTTGGCTAAAATTGATGTTGCATAAGAAGGGGATATCAAGGGAATTTTTTGAATGTATCAGGATGGGTACCCCTACCGTGGGAGGTCACACGCTGAGTCTATTTTCACATTTCTTCGACCTTTTTGCAATCTTGGTTGTGCTTAGTGGGAATATCTAGAGTCATAGTGTCTTCATCTCAGAGTGGTTGAACATGTGTGGGACATTCGACCATGCCTTGCTGCATGTCATCCTAAAAAATAAAATAAAGGAAGGAGTGACATGGCAGTGCCCTAATCATCACTGGGATAAATTCATAGGTTATGTGAAGTACTATCAAAGAGAAGGTAACCATCATACCTATTTATAATGGTGTATGGAATGCATTCTTGTGACGTAGTGTCCTGGATGAGTTGATTGTATCAACCATGGAATAAATCATTGTGTGAATTTTGGATGCAAGGATCCTTTATCTCATGTAGTCATAGTAAGTGGGAGGTTTCAAAGATATGTAAACTACCGGTAGTCTGTTCAAACCCTAGAGGGGGCTGCGAGAGTACCATCACAAGTAGAAACAAAATTCAACTATAATGAAATTCTTTGCCTAAATTATAGGCATCCAATAAATCATATATAAATTATCTCATCACTTATCGGGCCCATGCAATTTGAATCTCGTCAACACATATCTTAGCTACTGTAACAACCCCATATCAGAATTATTCCTTGGTACAATTGTGAAATAATTTGCATGTGATGAGTTGTGTAGAAAAACAAACTGATTATGGTATGTGTTGTAGATTTCTTGTTGGGTGGAATTCCTATCATTAAGGGATTTATGTCACTCTTTTCCTTGTATGGGTAGGCCCATCACATGAAGGATTTCAACTTCATTGATGGGGTACTTCTCTCCTAACCAGAGGTAGCCACCATGCATTCAAGTTGTTAATAAGAAGACACAAAAGGTGATGATTTCACTATGTATAAAGTGAGGAAAGTCCAGTATGGATAGATTGCCCGGTTGGCGGAGAGGTTGGGCCCACTCTTGGGTGAGTGTTAGAGTCATGTCATCTTTACAGTGATATTTATGTGCATAGTGGTGGAAGGCCAAGGTGGGGAACTGCTTAGAGTCATGGTCATTGTAATTGATGAACTTGACATCATGTACCCTCCTTCTTTGAGAACCAATGAATGTTACATGTTGAGGTAATGCATGTTCTTCTATCTAAAAATCGAAGGAAACCCAATATTAGTTTCAACCATGGGGTCTTCTCGAGGAGGCCATGGAAATACTACATTGGGTGCTTGAAACAACTATGGAAATAGACAGGGTGGATGGATCTTGGTTACTATACGGCTATTTTGTGGATTAAAAATAGTTTAGGGTATTTCTTATGAAATGAGGAAGGTGTATATGGATTGAGGTATTATTAATGGCAAAGGTATAAATTTTCCAAATGAGTATTGTCAGACAACTAGGTGGTGGGCTAGAAGTAGCCATCACCAGCACCTGTCATATGTATTTGTACTGTATTTTGACACTACCATCCTCTTTCTAGCGGATTAGGATTTTCATGAGTTGTTACCTCTATCATTTTAGAGCCCATGAAATAGATCATTCTTTAGGGAGTAAATTCTAGTTAATGACCAAGTTACCCTCAATACGTTTATGTGCTTTGGAAAGGCCACTAGATTTACTGTTGGCGTACCTATGTTGATACTGAGAGGGGGGTGAATCAATATCTAGTACAATTTAAAAACCTTTTTCAACTTATACTTAAACCATTCAATTATATCCAATGAGAAATGAACAATAGTATAAGAGTTACACCAATACACCATAATACACCATGCACAATATATGGAACAATAGTATAAGAGTTACACCAATACACCATAATACACCATAACAATATATGAGAAATAATCATCAGTTATTAACTGTGTGGAAGTAATGACTTCCAAAAGGTAGCTACAACTTCCAAAATGCAAGGGAGGGATAAACCTCCAAGAGAGAGATACAATCCTCCAATATCAAGAGAGATTTGAACTCTGTTCTTTCCCCTTCCTTCCACCCAAGAATATATATGAGAGATAATAAAATCTCATATTAAATCATCACCATCAACCAATCATCACATGTATCCCACAATTTTCTCTCAGACTTTCCACTTCTGCACTAACATTCAATTCTTGGAGTACTCTGGATCCTCAGAGATAATTTCCCATTGTTTCTCCTCCTCCTCTGGAACTCCTCTAATTTTCACTCCTTTTGGAATCCTCCCCAAAAAGAGGTTATTAGAAAGAATGATAGACTTTATTCAATTCTAGTATACCCTGTAAGACCTAACTTGCATGCAAGAATGCCCCACGCCTAATATTTAACATCTGATTCTGAAACCTCTCACACACAAGAAACTATGAAATCAGATATTTCCAATGAAGTGGTCCCACTACATTTGGATTCTATATGAAAACGTTATGAAAGTTTTACCCATAACACTCCAAGCTATTGACTAGTTTCTGGACTAGTCACAAACCCTATATTCCACGTAGAGTGTATCTCCATAATTATATGTAATCAAGAGCTGAATTTTACCAGAGGTACTTGATATGTCTCTCAATACCATAGATATTTCACCATATGAATCAATCTAGAAAAGTTATAGAAAAATGGTAAGATGACCGAAAAAAAACATACTCAGAAGATTATAACACATCACCAAAAGACTTATCCTCCTTTGAAATCCCACTCTTCTTTACTTTTCCTCCGGAATCCGACTTGTATCAAAAGCATGTATAATGTGATGATGATTTATACCATTTATGTCACCTTTTAACATTAGGCCGACCCTTCTTATTTTGTAATATTTTCTTTTAATTATTTTCGTGGCCTATAATGTACTTCCTTTTCAGTTCACTTTGTCATCTTCAAAATTCATTTCTCCCCAACCATGAGGATCCACGTGACATGCCATATACTACTACCACGGGAAAGAGCATGATGTATACTATCCATTCATGGTGTTGTATATGCATGTTCATTTTCCTCATGTCCAAATACTCTTATCAATCTTTTTTAAGGTCCAAAACTCATGACTAGGGGTTGACATCAACATAACAATCAATCTTCCACAATCTCCCTTTGTCATTATTGGAAACACTCATGCTTCCCTATCATCATGATCCCATCCCTTTCCCTTTGAAATCAATGGCAAGGAGTGGCTTATCTCTGAGTTTAGTGGAAAAGGTAACCTTCTTCTTGGGGATGCTCCCCCTAAACAAGTGGCACTCAATAATAATTCATCCCATTTTTGGTCTTTGGGATCTGCTAGAATCCTTTTGTGGCTTCTATTCTCTCTCTCTCTTCTTCATGTTCATAGGATGTATATATGTTGTTCGTCTTCTGTTGTTGGTAAACCAATCTTCCTCGGAAAGTTTTCCATTTTAAGATTGGATCAAACGTGAGAGTGTATCCTGATCACACATTTTAATACTAACACCAGTAGATTATGATTCAAGTCTTCAAATCCAATAGAACATTCTTTAGTTTTTACATTTTTCTTCCAAGATCTACTACACTTTCTCCAAGTATTTTTGGCATATGAGTCATCTCCAATGCAACATTGCCACCTTTCTTCGTCGATGAATTTTGTCTTGATCCCTAGTCGTGTGTGAAGAAACATCCACCGCCTATGTACCATTCATCTTCTTCTTTACATTTTTCAATGGCCCATTGCTTCGACAATCTTCATTGTTTTGGAATCTCTTTTCCTTCTCCATACCGTGGTTGCATAGGAACATCTTCTATTCATATATCTCATAACTTACAGTTACAGGACCAAGATAATTGCATTTTAGAAGACAATATTTTTCCATCAATCTCTGCAAATGAATTATAACTCTGCTGACAAATCCACTTATTATTTCCATATCTTCCTCGCTTACACCCATTCATGTTTCTTGTGTATGTGTTCCTCTTATTGATTCTGCAATTAATTGGCTCTGTATGTCCAAAAAATTTCAAGTATACAATGACAAAGAGTGAAATTCTTGGATACCTGGGAGTAAGGGCTTTGTGATGTAGTCCTTTTCGGTTCATGATCTATTCTTCTATAGTTTCCTTCATAACGATTGAAGCTTCTTTGATTTCTGAAGGTAGGAGGTATCTTGGATATTCATCTCTTTGTAATCATCTTCTTTCCGTATCCTTGTCCACTTCTCACTCAACTCCGCTCATGTAGCTCTTTCAATTTGGTTTGTTGTATTTGCATCTCTCGTATGAAGTTTCAACCCATGCAATTCCAAGATGTGTTAAGTCTGGCACTTGAGAGTTTCTTAATCTCTTCCTCAATGAGACAACTTGTTCAAGTTCTCACAATCTTCTTATTTCTTTATCATTTGGACCTCTTTACTTCCGTTATTCTGTTGTATATTTCTTCAAGCAGGAGTTTTTCAAGGAAATGGTTTATTATCTTAGTTTTTAAAAGTCTTCTAATTGTTTCTTTAATCTCACAACTGTCTTTTCACAACTAAACCAATTCACTTCTTAGTTTTCTTTGTGTGTCTTGAGTCATATTTTCAATCTCAACATGCTTCAATTTTTAAGATTCTCATCTTCTTTGTCAATAATTTTTCTTTATGATTTTCTTTCATTGGACTTTTCTTCTTCTTCTGTCACTTTTATAAATCCTTTCATGAGGATGACATTCAAATCAACGACTCACTCTTCACAATAGAAACAAAAGAATCGACCTCCTATTTCTTTTGAAATCTCGAGATGTTGTAATCTTCTTCAACTTCTTCTTCCGCTTTCTTCCCTTGCATCAAGTTCTTGTAGCTTGCCCCAAAGATATTTTACTGATGCACATGACCCCACCTTAGATTTCACTGAATATATCAATCCATCCAAGATTGTATCTATTGTCAGCGAGCTGTCTTTTGGCTCCTTCAAAGGTAGTCTTTGGTTTCTTTGAAGTATTATATCCTGAAGCAATCGAGATCCAAACATCTTCCCAAGACATTTCAAGTAAGTTTCCATTCTATTTTCCAGAGATTCAAAATTGCTCTCCATCAAATGGTGGAATCCTATCATTTGGAATGTTTCCTTCCATTTCTCGATAGGATCTTCCTTCCAGTGGTAAAAAAAATTCTTGAAGGACTCACTCTGCTACCAATTGTTGATACCGAGAGGGGTGAATCAAGATTCTTAGTACAATTTAAAAAAAAACTTTTTTCAACTTTCTATATTAAAACCATATTCAATTTATATCCAATGAGCAATGAAATTAATAGTATAAGAGTTAACCAATACACCACAATACACCATGCACAATAATATATGAGAAATAATCAATAGTTTGTTCAAGGGAAGTAATGACTTCCAAAGGTAGCTGCCAGCTTCCAAATGTAAAGGGAGGGATAAACCTCCAAGAGGAAGATACATAATCCTCCAATATCAAGAGAGATTTGAACTCTCTATCTAATTCCTTCCACCCAAGAATATATGAGAGATAATAAACTTTACATTAAATCATCACCATCAACCAATCATCACACATAACCTCGGAGTAATGCTTTTTTGAGACTTATTCAATTTCTAAAATTATTCAATTCTTTTTGGAGTACTATCCTCAGAAGTATCTAATGTATTTCCTCTCAAGCTCAGTTTCACTCTTTTCACTCCTTGAATCCTCCAAAAAGAGGTTATAGAAAGAATGGTAGGTTCTTTTATTCACCTCGGTCTGCTCTCAAGACCCAACTGTGTAACATAATTCCCCACTTATCAATATTTAATATCGGATTCTTGAACTTGCACAAGAAAAACTAAAGTCCGGACGATTTCCAATGGAAGTGGTCCCACTTCATTTGGACTCAGTATGAAGAAGTTATGACTTGTTTTTCCTGTAATTGCTTATTGACTACAGTTTCAGACTGTCACAACCCTATATTCCACGTAGTGTATCTCCATAATTATAGCTATATAAAGAGTCAACTTTACTGCAGGTACTTGGATATGTTCTCACAATGTCTATAGCGATTTCACCATCTGAATCCTTTATATAAAAAAAAGTTATAGAAAAATGGTAAGATGACCTGAAAATAACAAACCTTAGAACACACATCACCAAAAGACTTCATCCTCCCTTGAACTAATTCTTCTTTACTTCTTCTTCCTAAAATCTGACTCCTAGAATTAATGTATAATGATATTTACTTATACCATTTATGCCACTTCCATTTAACATTAGGGCTGACATGAAACTTTCTTATTTTGTAATTATTTTTACTATTTTCGTGGCTCACATGTACTTCCTTTTCAATTCACTTTATCATCTTCTAAAATTCATTTCTCCCTCAAACCATGAGGATCCACGGATGTGCCACATACCACTGTAAACATCATTATGTATACTATCCATTCATGGTGTTGTGCTGTGCATTTTCCTTCATGTCCAAATACCTTTGTATTCATCAATCTTATGTCCAAAACCCATGACTAGGGGCGCTGACATCACTGACAACCAATCTTCCAACACTTCCCTTTGTCATTGATGGAAACACTCATGCTTCCTCATCATCATGATCCCACTTTCCCCTTTGACATCAATGGAAAAGGGTATGGCTTCTCCCCGAGTTTAATGGAAAAGGTAACCTTCTTTCTTTATAGGTCATTCCCAAAACATGTATAACTCAATAATACTTCATCCTTATTTTTGGTCTTTGGACGCTTTTCTTCCTTAGAATCTTTGTGTGGGCTTCTATCTTCTCTCTCTCTTTCATGTCTAGGATGTATATGTTGTTCAGCTTCTTATTGTGAAGGAACCAATCTTTCTAAGTTATTTTCTCTCATTTTGCATTTTCGGAATCAACGTAAGAGTGTATCTCCTTGATCACATTTTACTAACACCTAGATTAAGATTCAAGTCTTCAACCACAGAACATTTCTTTTACATTTTTCTTCCAAGCTATACTACACCTTCTCCAGTATTTTCATGTGATGAGTCATCTCCAAATACAACATTGCCAATTCTCTCTCTCTTCAAGCTCAGAATTTGTCTCGATCCTACCAAGGTGGCTCTCATGTGTACCATTCATCTTCTTTACATTTTTCAACGATCAATGCTATTCAATCTTCATTGTTTGGAACATTCTTCTCCATAATCAGTATATATAGACATACATCTTCATCTGTTATCTGCAATCTCGTATTTTGTGACCAAGATAATTTATTTGTAGCATACAATATTTTTTTTTTATTTATTTTGTATTTCTCTTTTTATGTGATTCTTATTTTCTTCTATCTTATTTTCCATATCTTATATTTACACAATTCATGTTTCACGATTTGTTCCTTGCATTGATTCTCCAATTAATCGCCTTATGTCCAAAAATTTTTTGCTGGTATAACAATGACCAAGAAATTTTGATACCTTGAGGTGGGTTTCTTGTGATGTAGTCCATCCGGTTCATGATCTTATTCTTCTCAGAAGCTTCAGAGGCAGATTGGAGCTTCTTTGATTTTTAAAGAGGTCGTCCATTGGAGTCTATCTCTTTGTAATCATTCCTCTTCTTTTCTCTCTGCATCCCGTCCACTTTTCATCAACTCCAGTCTGTAGCTCTTTCTAACCTGCTTGTTGGTATTTGCATCTTCTTTGTATGAAGTTTCACCCATGCATCCAAGATGTGTTGTCTTAAGCACTTGAGAGTTTTTTTAGCTCTTCCTCAATGAGACAACTCTGCACTAAGTTTCTCACACCTCTTTCCCTTTCTTTTATCATTTGGACCTTCTTTACTCGCTATTCTTCTTGCTTCAAGTAGAGTTTCTAAGGAAATGGTTTCTTCTCTCAATTTCTAAAAGTCTTCTAATTGCTTTTTAATCTTACAACTGCCTTTTCACAACTAACAAATTCAATTCTTAGTTTTCTTTACGTGTCATTGAGCTTGCTATTTTCTTTTTCAACATGCTTCCAATTTTTTAAAGATCTCTGCTATTCTTTTATATATTTTTTCTTTGAGATTTTTCATCGAATTTCTTCTTCTTCAAGTGTCACTTTTTCAACTTTGGATGAGGACATTCAAATTCAACTGACTCTACTCCTTTCGCCAATTACAAAAGAGTCAATTTCATTTTCTTCTCTTTGGAATCAGATGTTGTAATCTTCTTCAACTTCTTTCTTCTTCTTCCGGCTTCCCTTGAATAAAGTTTTGTAGATAGTCCCTGTAAAAGATATTTTGTCGATGCACATGATCCCACCTTGGATTTCTATGAATCTATCAATCCATCCAGATGGTATCTGGCTACGCTTCTGTTGTTCCTTTTTCTCAGTTTAAGTCACAGCCTCTTTGGTTTCTTCACATTATATCCTGAAGCATAAATGCTATCCAAACATCTGTCTCAAGAGATTTCAAGTAAGTTTCCATTCTATTTTTCCAGTATTCAAAATTGCTTCCACCAAATGGTAGGAACTTATTTGGAATGTTTCTTCCATTTCTGCAGAGAGCAGGACTTTCCTTTCCACAGCAAACCAGATCAAGGTAACCTTCAGCTCAAACTAATTATTGGATACCTGAGAGGGGGTGAATCTCCAAGATCAAGTACAATTTAAAAAAATCAACTTATACTTAAAACCATTCAATTATATCCAATGAGAAATGAACAATAGTATAAGAGTTACACCATCACACCACAATACACCATGCAATACTATATGAGAATAATCAATAAGCTTTTGTTCAAGGGAAGTAATGACTTCAAAGGTAGATACAACTTCCAAATGGGGCAGAGGGATAACCTCCAAGAGGAATATACATAATCCTCCAATATCAAGAGATATTTGAACTTTCTATCCTTTCCCCTTCCTTCCTAATCCAAGAATAAGTGAGAGATAATAAAACTTTACATTAAACTATAACCATCAACCAACTAATCATCACATAGAACCGGATAATGTTTTCTCAGACTTCTTCAATTTCTGCAATTATTCAAGTCTTGGAGTACTTTGATCCTAGAGATAATGTTACTTCCAATGTATTCTCTAAAAACTCCTCTAATTACCCTGGGTCCTCTCCAAAAAGAGATTATTATAGAAAAGAATGGTGACTCTTTTATTCAATTGTGGTCCTGTTCAAGACCCAACTTGTACAACATGCCCTCCACTCAATTTTTAACATCATATTATGAAACTATCACAAAAGAAACCATAGCCTCGTTTCTTCTAAATGGAAGTGGTCCCACCGTGATTTTGGATCTGTATGAAAAAAGTTATGACCATTTTCCTAGAACACATGTTTATTGACTAGTTTCAGATCTAGTCACAAACCCCATAGGGTCCACGAGTGTATCTCCATAATTATAGCTAATAAAGAGATAAAAATTTTAATTGTGAGGTTCCTTGATATGTCTTCAGAATACCATAGCAATTTCACCATCTGAATCAAGCTCTGTAGAAAAAAAGTTATGCAAAAATGGTAAGATGACCCGAAATAACATAATCTTAGAACACGGTCACTCAAAAGACTTCATCCTCCCTGAAATCCTACTTCTTTTTACTTCTTTCTTTCTTCCTCTCAAATTGACTCTTGTATCAAATGAATGTATAATGATATTTATTTATACCCATTATGTCACTTCATTTTAACATTAGGTCCCAATTTACACTTCTCTTTTATTTTGTAATTATTTTTAATTACATTTTCTGTGGCCTACATGTACTTTTCACTCCACTTTTGTCATCTTCAAAAATTCATTTTCTCCTCAACCATGAGGGATCCACTTGTGCCACATACCACTGTAAATAGCATGACAAGCATCCATTCATAAAGTTGTATATGCGTGTGCATTCTCCTTCATGTCAAAATACCTTATCAATCTATGTCCAAAACCCATGACTAGCTGATGTCAATGACAACAATCAATATTCAAACAATCTCCCCCCTTTTCATTGATTGAAACACTCATGCTTCCCCTATCATCTTGATCCCAATTTCTCTCTCCCTTGGACATCAATGGAAAAGGGCATGGATTCTCCCAGCTCAATGGAAAAATGTAACCTCTTCAGGTTCCGTCTCCCAAACACAAGCACCACAATAATTTCCATCCCTATTTTGGTCTTGGGACGCTTTCTCCCTAGATCCCTTTGTGCATTTCTATCTCTCCTCTCCTTCATGTCTGATTTAGGAGGAAGAAATTCTAGTTTTCTGAGCAGAAGCAACTAATCTTTCCTGGATGGTTTTCTTTTCTTCTCGATTTATTTTTTGGATAAACGAAGAGGTATCTCTGATCACATTTTATTTAACACCAGTAGATTATGATTCAAGCCCAACCACAGAACATTCTTTTGTTTTTTACATTTCTTTTTTTCTTCCAAGCTCTATCACTTCACACTTTCTCCAAGCATTTTGCATGAGTCAATCTCCAAATGCAACATTGCTACCCTTTCTTTTCAAGTCAAGGACTTGTCTTGATCCCTAGTCATGTATATATATCCATGCTCTATGTACCATTCATCTTCTTTTTACATTTTTCAGCGGTCAATACTATTCTCGGTCAATATTCATTTTCTTGAATCTCTTTCCTTCTCCATATATATTGCTAGGCAATATCTCATTCATATATCTGCACTCATTCTCAGGATCAAGATAATTGCATTTGTATACTACAAATGCAATTATCTTTGTCCATCAATCCAAAATTAATTATAACTTATGTTGACAAAATCCATGATTATTTCCACAATCTCTCTGCTTACACCACTCATGTTTCTTGCATAGTTTTTCTTTTCATTGATTTTGCAATTAATTGCCTTATGTCCAACCTTTTGTAAGGCTAACAATGACTAAGAAAGAAATTTCAATACCTTCGAGTAAGTGGGCTTATTTGTGAAGTAGTCCATCTAGGTTCATGATATATTCTTCTGTAGTTTCTTCATGATTATTTTCTTTTGATTTCTCAAGGTAGGAGGTCTTCTTGATATATTCATATCTTTTGTAATCATTCTTCTTTCTGGTATCCCGGTCTACTTAGTCAATCAGTTTTGTAGTTTCTTTTTCTTTTTCAACTCATGTTATTCATCTTTTAAGGGAAAGTTTCACTCTATGTATCTGGTGATGGGGTAGTGAGTTTATGGCACTTGAGAGTTTTTCAAGCTCTCCCTCAATGAGACAACTTCTTGTTTAGTTTTCTCACAATCTTCTTCTTCTTTATCATTTGGACCTTATTTGAGTTCCCTCGGCCATTCTCTCAGCCTTCAAGCAGAGCTTCTCATGAAATGGCTCTTCTCCTCTCAGCTCTCTAAAGCTATCTCCAATTGTTTCTAAGCTACAACCTGTCTTTCACAACCAACCAATTCACTCCTTAGTTTTCATTGCATGTCTTTGAGCTTACATTTCAACTTCAACATGTTTCACTTTTAAGATTCTATCTTCTGTCGAATACTTTTTCTTTATGATTTTCTTCATTGACTTTTCTTCAGTGTCACTTTTCAATCCTTGAATGAGGACATTCAAATTCAACGTGACTCACTCCTTCACAATTGAAGCAAAAAAAAAACTGACCTCTATTTCCTTCTTTTGGAAATCTCGAGATGTTGTAATCTTTCTTTCAACTTTTCTTTCTTCTTTCTTCTCAGCTTCTTGCATAAAGTTCTTGTAGCTGTCCCAAATATATTTTTTTCTTTCTGATGCACATGATCCCACCTTGGATTTTCACTGAATCTGTCAATCCATCCAGATGGTGATTCATTACAATTTGTTGTTCCTTTTTGCTTCCTTCTGATACAGCCTTTGGTTTCTTCAAGCATTATATCCAAGCAACCAAGATCCAAACATCTGCCCCAAAACCTTTCAAGCATGTTTCCATTCTGTTTTCCCAAGATTCAAAATTTCTTCCATCAAATGGTGGAATCTCATTTGGAATATTTCCTTCCATTTCTCATAGGATCTTTCCTTCCAGTATGGTTAAATTGTAATCAAGGTAACCTCATTAAACCAATTGTCTGACATCAGAGGGGGTGAATCAAGATTCAGTACAATTTATAAACCTTTTTCAACTTATACTTAAACAATTCAATTATATCCAATGATCAATGAACACACATAAGAGTTACACCAATACACCACAATACAATTCATGCACATATATGAGAAATAAACAATAGTTTTTGTTCAAGTGTATGCTTAAAGGTAGCTACAACTTCCAAATGTAAAGAGATAAACCTCCAAGAGGAAGATGATACATCCTCCAATATCAAGAGAGATTGAACTCTTCATCCTTGTCCCTTCCTTTCCACCCAAGAATATATATATGAGATACTAAAATTTACATTAAATCATCACTATCAACCAATCACTAGAACTCCTATAATAATTTCAGACTTCTTCAATTTCTGAAACTATTCAATTTTTGGAGTACTATGATACTGTATATAATATTACGAATGTATTCCTCTTGAAACTCCTCTAATTTTCACTCCTGAATCCTCCCCAAAAAGAGGTTATATAGAAAGAATGGTAGACTTTATTCACTGTCCTGTCTAAGACCCAACTTGTGCTTTATTCTACACTCAATATTTAACATCTGATTCTTAAAATCGTACACAAGAAACTAAAGTCCGTAATCTTTCCACTGGAAGTGGTCCCACCTCATTTGGATCGGTATGAAGAAGTTTTGACTTTTTTACCCAGAACACCCATTTATTGACTAGTTTCGTGGACTGGGCCACAGTAAACCCTATATTCCACGAGTGTATCTCCATAATTATAGAATCAAGAGTTTAACTTTTGGCAGAGGTACCTTGATATGCATTCTCAATACCATAAAGGATTTCACCATATGAATCATTCTAGAAAAAACGTTATAGGAAAAATGTTAAGATGACCTGAAAAAAACATACCTGTAGAATGACATCACCAAAAGACTTCATCCTCCCTTTGAACCGGCCTTCTTTTACTTCTACTTCCCTCTGAAATTTGAATTTTGTATCAAATGAATGTATAATGATATTTATTTTTACCATTTATGTCACTTCCTCCTTTTAACATTAGAGCCGACCTGACACTTTCTTATTTTGTAATTATTTTCTTTAATTATTTTCAGGGCCTACATGTACTTCCTTTTTCAATTCACTTTGTCATCTTCAAAAATTCATTTCTCCTCAACCATGAGGATCCACATGACGTGCCACATACCACCAGAAATAGAATGATGTATACTATCCATTCATGGGTGTTGTATATGCATGTGCATTTTCCTTCATGTCCATATACCTTTATCAATCTTGAGGTCCAAAACCCATGACTAGGGTTGACATCAATGACAACAATCAATCTTCCAACAACCTAGGGGTGATATATTGTGTCGTTACTTTGAAAAATAAATGCCACCATCTTGATATGTGATAATCCTAATAGCATGTGGCCGAAAGAGTGATTGGGGAATTTTTTTACATGCACACTTGTGAGTCATCAGGAGGTGTCATGTACATTTCCTCAATATCCCTGCATGGGTTCCAAGTAGTTATAGAAGTGCAGATACCCCAGGTAGGTCATAATGTTGCTTCACACATATCCATCTTGTCTGTTCTATCCCTCGAGTATCAAAATTTAGATACTTCCTATAGATTTTGTATATGTGCTCAATGGGGTTAGCATTGATAAGATAAGTCAAATATGTTGTATTTAGCAGGGAAATCACACCATAAGATTTTCCCGACAGATTCAGTTATTTCGAGGTATGATGGGGATTCTTGATTCCAGGAAGGAAGCCTTAATTTGGATCCTCTCTTGATGCCTCAGAATGTATCTATGGCATATCTGATGTGGATGTTTGGCTACCCTCTGTATTTTGAAAGAACATATATATCATGACATGTTCATGTCTAGTCTGAATCATTCACACATGGATTCTTTGAGTGCTTCCCAGTCGCAATATGACTCTTTATATGTAGTCCACCAGTGCACAAGAATTCTTATAATTATAGTGTCTAGTGCACAAGGCATCTAGTACTCAGGAATGCGTTATGTCCATGTAATCAAAGTGTCAACCAACTCTAGCTCATCATGACATTCTAGCAAAGGGAGAGGCATTGAAGAGACCCATAGTCAAATTTCCAAAGATGACAACCATGTTGGAATAGGTAGAGGGTTTGGAAGAGGAAAGGGCAATTATATCATTACTTTCTATAGATGTGTAGTATAAGGGCACAGAGGATATGAATTCCTAGAGAAGAACAATCTAGGAAGAAGGAATAAGGCTAGGACTCATGTCACACAGGTAGGTGAGGAATAACCTATGGAAACAATGTTATAGTACTTGTTGGTGTATTTAATTTCTTGATTAAAAAACTCAATCATACAATAAATTAATTGTAAACCTGGGGTATGTTCTTTTATTGAAAATTTATTGTGAAAAATATATGCAGGAAACAATTCTATACCTGATACTATATTGTAATATGAAGGACAAAATATCAAGAATTAATCACATACTACAAACTAAATTCCACCCTACCGAAAAGAAAACACCCTTTCTAAATTATAAATCGCGCTTTCTTGAGTAAAACACATTTGTGCTTGAAATGATACACTCTTCACACTTTCCGTGAAATAAAACACTCTCTCTCTCTCTCTCTCTCTCTCTCTCTCTCTCTCTCTCTCTCTCTCTCTCATTCTTCACACACTACTGAAATTAAACACTCTACACACTTGTTGTGAATGGAATCATGTTGCTGAAATTAAACAATCTGCACACTTGTACTGGGAATAAGCCACTTTGTTGGAAGTAAAAAAATCCACACTCTTTCTTGAGAAACAAAATAAGATACACTCTACTAAAAATGAAACAGACTCACTCCTTTCTAAGGTGAACCATTCATCTTAAGGGAAACCAAACCTTGATGAAACAAGAAAAAAAATCTAAAAACAATAATCTTCTAGCCCAATAGACATTCCAAACCCGGATGAATACCAAAATTATCAAATCAACACAAGAACACTATAATAGAAACAACCAAATAAACTAAATATGATTCATAGTATTGCAATGATATAGTCAAGTAAAAAGAATATGCATCTTCATTGGAACATCCACAATTAATAACACATAATAGTAACAACAACAAACTGGACCTATAACTATAAAGTAACACTTACAACATAAATGAAAAAATATACCTACCAGTACAATAAAAACAACCTTACTAAAGAGGAGGTCCCTTCCTCCTTAGCAGGGGATGGAAACATTACATAGTCTACAACTTAAATGAACATAAAATGAACCACGAACTTGTTGAGTCTTTATTAATACAAAATCAGAAGTTACAGATGTAGATGTTGTTTCTCATTGACTGAATTTACTATTGAAAGACTATACTAGCTTGGGAGTGGAAGTACCTTGTTTTTAAAAGTTCCTCCTTCTTAACTAATCCTAGAAAATTGAAAATTATGAATAGCCTTGAGAATATTTTTTATTCTTAAGATGTTCAATGTAGTCCTAAATAAGAAGATATTACACATATTTTGTAAATAGTTGTAAAAAAAAATATCATTATTTACATAGCTTTCCTAATGAGTTGTCCCATAATTCAGGCTAAAAAAGTAGACTCTTGAAAAATACYGTAGCTGTGACTTTATAAAAATAGCCATGTAATCCAGGAAGAAAAGTCATTTCCACAAGGGAATCATGTGGATCAACAACCTCATCAACATTAGCAAAAATGGTAACGGTCTCCAGATAACATCATCAGCCTGTTGGGAGTAACAACACTTTAATAGTAAAAACACTTTGGGAGTAACAACACTTTAAGAGTAACAACAGTTGGGAGTAACAACACCTAGGAGTAATAATTCCTGTAACAGTTGATCATTATGTAGAAAATTCTCAACACATTTTTAGTAAATACCTAAAATGATCATTATCCTTCTCAAATGAAAGAAAAAATTGATGAATTGAGGGAACATATGAGCTTAGCATACCTGGAAATAAAGACAAGATATCAGATAATCATGGTTATGAAAAGGACACAAACGATATAAGAAAACAGGCTAAAGTAATAATAATAGGGTGGAAAAAAGGTGTCAATTCCCTAACCCGACAGTACTTTAGTTTGAAGAGGGTGAAAACCTTATGTTCAAAATGGTGTTACTCAAACCTGTAAAGAAGTCTATGAAAGAACCTGAACAATGTAAGAGAGTTTTCAAAACTAAATGAAAGGTTCAAGGTAACTGTCACAATTTGATCATAGACGGTGGGAGTATAGAAAATTTGGTGTCCATGGAGGTTATCAATAAGAGAAAATTAAAGTGCATCCCTAATGTTAATATCTATCAGGTTTCATGGTCATATGAGGGTCAACTAGTCACTATGACAGAGCAATGCTTATTGAGTTTCTAGATCAACAACTTCAGTGACCAAGTATTATGTGATGTGGTGGATATGGACATATGTAATTTATTATTGGGAAGACCTTGGATGTTTCATAGGAAGGTTATCCATTATGGTATGGAAAATACATATGAACTCAATAAATATGAACAACATTATAGGCTAGATCTAATGGTGGAGGACGAGACAATGAAAATGGACAATAGTGATATTGGATGTAGCAGTAGCAAAAGTGATTATGTACTATTGTTCTTAGCCAATAAATTTCTAAAGGAACAAAAGAAGGAAAAAAATTGTTTGGCCATAATGAAAAAAAGGGTACAAGAAGATGAGGGAAAGATTTACATGCCAGTTGGAATGCCTTCCATGAGAAGTATTTTACACCAGATTGATTTGATTCCAGTATCAAGTCTACCTAATAATGTTCCTTACCAAATGACTCCTTCAAAAAGTGAATAAGTAAACATGAGGGTGCAAGAATTAATTAACATTGATTGATATGAGAAAATTTAATTCCTTATGTTGTCCCATGAGTTTCGACATTGAATAAGGGTGGTGAATGGAGAATGTGCATTAATTCACATTCTATTAACAATATTACGATCAAGTATCGGTTTCCCTTACCAACAATGGAAGACCTCATGGATTTCTTAAGTGGGGAAAAATACTTTTCAAATATAGATTTGGAGAGTGGGTACCATCGTATTAGGATAAGGGAGTGTTTACAAGTCCAAATGGCCTATGAAGAAGTTAAGGGAAAATGCCCAATAGAAAGTCCCAATTAGACTGGTTGTCATTTGGTATGGAAATTTTTTATCAGTATATGGGCTTGGTTTCCACGAAGAATTTCGATTACAAAAAATGAGGATGAATTTTACTCCAAATAATTCTCGCTAAATATAAATTTAACTAATCAAAACGAAACAAAATTGTCCATTCCAATCTATTTCTAGCCTATCTCAATCAATATCATTTTCAAGAAAATAGACATAGTACAAGATTGTATTACTAGATGTAGAAATAGTTCATGACACGTAGTAATATGATAAAACAAGAATTCCATAGATATAGATCATAAATAGTTATAAATCACACCTATCACTGTATTCATTAGTAACCACAAATGAATAATTTAAAAAAATAATCGGCATAGAAATAGTTCACATGCAATGTTACTCGAGAAAATTATAAATCAAATACACAAGTAGAGTATTCCCATACACAAATGAAAACATCCATGATTGTCAAAAGGACTTCTTCTCTTTATTCCACTAGAGATAATAGTATCATCAAATGTCACAATGGGAAAAAGTCCCCATGTCTTACATGGATCTCTCTTTTATAGAATAAGAGAGTCTCTTTACATTTTGTAATTTCCAAGGCTACAATTAGTCTATTCAACTTCATCTTCTCTAGCTCCATCTCTCCATCGTATACTTGGTCAACAAATTTCCTCTTAAGGTCCCTATAAATTCTTTTGAAAAATTCATCTGCAGTCGAGGCATATTTAATGGGTTGTATTAGGTGTTGACTTAATACTCTTTTTTTGACCTCTGTGAGTTGGTCAAGGGCTTGCTTACTATTGTCTTTGTTTTCTTCTACCTTTTGTATCCTTAACTTGTTAGTCGCTTATTGAGATAGCTCATGCGTGATTTACATTTTAATTTTTTCTAATAATTCATCAGTTAAATGCAACATTGTAACAAAGGATTTTTTGGTGAGGCTTATAGTTTCTTTAACATCGTGATATGAGTTTTTCTAGCTATCTAACAAAATTTGTGTTTTCCCCTACCCTTTTCTAGTAAATATGAATAGGTATGTAGGGATCTCGTTGTGTATACATTGATAATACAAGATATTATCAATTTTTTATTTATTTTTACTGGAGGAATCAACACCTCGCGGTTCTCATACTCGCATGACACGGGGTTGATACTCATACGCTACCACTACAATCTCTAGGTGCATCCACACAAACCACAAGCATGGGGCACAAGTAAATTGGGGTGAGAATCAAACTTGAGACATCATTTACATATCTCCTTCCATTTACACAACACTTTCCAATCGGTCTACAACCATGCATACCTAATACACTATATTATCAAATTCATTTTTTGTATCAATATGTTGGATTTTAATCTCATACAACTGATTAGATAACCTAATGATATCCTCCTGATAATATTAGATCTCTTTTAACTTGGTGAAGAATTTTCTAGGGGCTCTTGTTAACTCTTCATTTTCCACTGCGTCTTCTTCCCTTACAACCTCAAAGATATTGGTTAGCTCATTGCTCTCTTTTAGATGTAATTTAAGATTTTGCACCTTTTCTCATATCCAATTATTTCCAATCTTTGTTGTTCATATAGCTTAATTTTATCCTAGTGTTATGTTATTAGAAACTCCATCTCCTACAAATGTGATTTTTTCAAGGCTTCTATTTCATCTCTATATAATTGATCTTTCCCATATGCTTACTTCTTGAATTCGTTTTTCATTTGAGCCTTTCAAATGTTCTTCCAACAATAATACCTTGGCCTTGTAATTTTCCAGTGTAGCATTTAGCTCACTAAAAATGACTAAGTTTTCTATTGAAAAGGAAAAAAGGGTTGAGGTTGTTTTGATTTCATTGGTTTGAGGATATTGCTCTAAATTCCATGAAATTATTCTATCTGATGCCTCCATCATGGGATTATTCTTTTTTTTCTTTGTTTTTGTTGATATTTTATCTATCCCTCTTTTTTATTTACTATAAAAATACTCACCTAAAGACACAATAGCATCATCAAAATATATTAGTCGAGATGAGGAATAAGAAAATCCTATTGGTATTGTATTCAATTCAGTACCAAGGCTAATAGGTGAATTAATAAATGTAATCATCTTTAAAGTGTTAGGGATAACTTCTTTTCCTTTATCTTCTTTAATTTTTTTTTTATTTTGTCTCTCTGCTTCTGCCACCTCCTCTTCTTTCTTCTTCCTATCTTCTTCCTTTCTCTTTTTTTATTATTCTTCTACAACCTTATGGAATGCATCTTCTTTATTCTTCTCCCCTGTTTCACTTTTTTCCCTCTATTTCTTCTTTATCCCTATTTTCTTTTGTTTTCCTCTTGGCTTCTTCTTTATCCCTATCTTCTTTTGTTTTCCTCTTGGCTTTTTCTTCTTCCTCCTTCTAGTTGGCATCTTCTTCTTTTTTCTTCTCCTTCAGTCTAACATTTCTTCAGCTTCCAGGGATATTTTAAGTTCTTCTTCTTCTTTATCTTCTTTATATTTCTTTATTTCTTCTTCTCTCTCCTTTTCGATGGCCACTAATTGTTCCCACTATTCCTTGGTGTTCTTCCTTTTTTCTTCCTCTTCCAAATGTAATTTTCTCTCCCTAATCTATCCTAAATTCTGGTTAATACTTCTTCAAAAAAATGGCCCCCTTGGAAAATTTCCTTTGAGGTACTTTCRTCATGTACAAAAGGGTGTATTAATCCCACAATTTTAAGATGATCTCTTAAAGTTCCTTTAGGATCATGTTTTATAACTTCTCATGTGCACACACATAGCTCTTTTAGGACTGAAACCCCTTTTCTAGCATGATAAATGKTTAATATGGTGAACATTCCAACTTCGATGAGAAACKTTATTTAAATCCTTTTGTAACTTGCATCTAGAAATGCARTTATCTTGATCTGAACTACCCAGTAAGAAATCTCCTTTCCAATTAGCTTGTCAAGGACATATTTGGGGAGGATATGAGGAGGTTGTGCACACCCAAAGATTTATAAATAGGTATAATTATTCCCCATTTACAAATATCCTATATCTTTAATAGATTCTATAGCTTCCTGAGATAGTGTTTTAAGGTTTTGATTGTATATGACAGAAAACAGGGGTGCCATGAAATTATCACATATGTCATATAAGTATTTGTTTTAATTAGTATCCAATAATTTAAAGCAATGAACATTAGTAGGAGGTAAGAAGGGGTTCCAATCCCAACCCATTGTAGGAAAATGAATGGAAGAGCATATTTCATTTACTAAGTATGAAGATATGTAAAAAAATTGGTCTCTTTAACCTTGGAAATTCTCTAGTGGTTGGAAATATGTTGACCATAAATATTTGTTCTTAGTTGAATTCTTTCCCTACCTCGACCATGTAGAATTCTGATGTTGTCCATTCCATATTAAAACATGTTGGGCATTTTCTCTCCACACTTGTGGGTGTCATGTCCATCTTAACGCTGGGGATTTTTAGACCCAATGTTGTCCAGCCAAACCCCCAAAGAACCTGCATATCAATTCTCAGCAAAGGTCGACGAAGGTCTCACCCGAGATGTAGAAAGGATAACACATACCATAGGGTCTTGATACATGGAAGAAGGCTTAAAAACTATAAAAGTCACTATAATTGGCATCCATGTAACTCATGTATGATAAACTAATAGGACTAAAAAATTAAAAATATAAAAACACATATTTATCTCATTCATAAAAAACACAGAATGGATTAGAACTATCATATATTTATTACTAGAAGCACTCTATCACATCATATATATACATTTCACATGAAAAACACATATGAAAACCATATAACTTATTATATTTTCTATATAAAACCTCAGAATTACAACCTATTGCACAATGTTCCTTTTCTCAAAACTTAGACATAGAATAGACACATAATTGTATTCAAATAATTACAACAATACAACAAGCTTAGAGTGAGCTCGATATTGATAGCCAAGCAAACTAAAAAATATAACTCTATTTCTGATGCTCGAACTTGCTTTTACATATTTCTCTGCTGGGGAGGGATGTCTCTTTCTGCTCTGTTCAATTTGTTTTCTGATACAACTAGCTTGCATGCTTTTGGTTTCTGCCAACACTCCACATAGAATTTTAGCATCAAGGGAAATATTAAATTCCTAGCCAACTCATTCTCTAGTCATCCCACATATTTTCATGCTACGAGAAGTAATCATTCGGGAATATTTACCAATGATTCCTTTCTTGATTCCAATGGGAATATTCTTATTTTTTGGCACAATTGAAAAAAATTGGACCGACACATACTTGGTTGTCTTTAAACTTGGCTTGCTACTAAAAAAAATCATTCTAGCGTACACTCTATTTCATTCCTCGTGCACTTTCTTAGGCACATGAAAAATTATGGAATGATCACACATAAATTCATTTGTGCACGTGTGAAAAAACTAAAACCAAAATTTTCGGTGCCAATAGGCCCCCACCACTATTATATGGCTCATCCTTGAGCCAGATGCTTTATGGAATGATCTCTACAACAGATGACACCATGCATTTGAGGTTTTGCACGAACTCAATAAACTAATGCTTGGGCTTAGAAAAAATCTCTTAAAGCCTCTATGTGAGTTGGACAGTCGTATCTGTGGCATCGACTATAACTGGAGAAGTTGTGAGATTGGTTTTGTTGAGATTCTCGATAAGCAGGATGGAAGCAACGAGTACGTTAGATATTTGGGTGAACAAGTTCAAGGTTGTATCATCCACGATAGAAATTATATCATATATGTTTTGTTTCTTTGATCTTGTTGCAGTAATCTCTTTCATTCTTGTAGCAATATCTTACATCGTAGTCACACACTCCCATGGAGGTAGGGAAGTGAGGTATATCTTCTGTTGTGTGACTTCAATTTAGTTTTTTCTAATTCGTTTTGTAATGGTATATACTTTTGGAGGGGTTAGCAAGTGATTCCATAGGGTTGAGACATTGTCAACCAATTTGGAGAAAGATTCCACTCCTAGTTTCCCAATGTGGAGAGATTCTTGATCCATATGATCGAGTGTGGGGAGAGGTGAGGTGGGTGATTCGGTGTGAAGAGATGGCTAACCAATGGCGAAGAGTTGTGAATCAAGTTGTTGTTGGAGATCCTTTACTACTGAGATGCTTTACTAGGAGATCCTTTACTACTAGGAATCATGGCATATAGACTATTCACCTCCCCCACCAGGTTGGTGAAGGTTGAATAGAGATCAACATATTGATCCTGAGTGGATATGGGTGCCACTGTGTCAAAATCATATCGCCTTTGTAAATCCCGATGTTCCTAGATTGTGTTTTGATACTACTCACACATCTAATTGTGTGTGGCGATGTCAACTTTATGTTGAAGTTGTAATTTGGCATGAGATTTCCCAAGCCAATCATTAGGCTCACCTAATTCATAGAGTAGGGTGAAAACACAATCTTGTATGAGAGGATTAGGGAAAAGATCCAAAGGAATACCACCATGGTGGGAATCAATAGTAAGCAATAAAGGGGGGTTCACTCGAAGGATTTGAGGAGAAGTACTAGAATTTGTCCCAGAAGAAAATATGCATAGAGTATGGACCGGTACTGGCACTACCCCTCCTAACTATCAAAGAAGATGGTCGACCTTAACCATAGCCTTGGAATGTAGTTGTTTTTGCATAAACAATTTTTGTTGTAATGCATCTATTAGTATTGTTATTTCCAACATCATTTGGGAATATCTTAGTTGAGTGGATGGGGTAGAAGTGAGAATGGAGGAGTTGGTTTTATATCTCTTGGTCCCTACTAGGGTTGGATAAACTAAATTTTTCATAGGAAGGGGATATCAAGTGAAATTTTTGAATGTATCAGGATGGGTACCCCTACCATGGGAGGTCTCACATTGAGTCTATTGTCACATCGCTTCAACCCTTTCACAAACTTGGTTGTGCTTAGTGGGAATCTCTAGAGTCATTGTGTCTTCATCTCGGAGTGGTTGAATATGTGTGGTCATTCAACCATGCCTTGTTGGATGTCATCCTCAAAAATAAAATAAATGAAGGAGTTCAATGGCAGTGCCCTGGTCATCCCCATGATAAATTCATATGTTATGTAAATTACAATAAAAGAGAAGGTAACCATTATACCTATTTATAATGGTGCATGGAATGAATTCTTGTGACACAGTGGCCTGTATGAGTTGATTGTATCAGCCATGGAATAAATCATTGTGTGAATTTTGGATGAAAGAGTCCTTTATCTCTTGCATTCATAGTAAGTGGGAGGCTTCAAAGATATGACAACTCTTGGTAGGCCATTCAAACCCTTGAGTGGGCTTCTAGAGTACCATTGCAAGTATAAATAAAATTCAACTGTAATGAAATTCCTTGCCTAAATTCTAGGCATCCAAGCAATCATATATAAATTAGTTCATCACTTATCGAGCCCATGCAATTTGAATCTCGTCAACACATCGCTAACCTGCTACAACAACCCCATATGGGAATTCTTCCTTGGTATAGTTGTGCAAGAATTTGCAAGCGATGAGTTGTGTATAAAAACAAATTTCTCAAGTGTTGATTTTTTAAATAAGGATTCCATGCCTTCCCTGACGATTATGGTGTGTGTTGTAGATTTCCTGTTGGGTGGAATTCTTAGTAGTAATGGATTTATCTCACTCTTCTCCTTGTATGGGTAGGCCTGTCACATGAAGGATTTCAACTTCATTTATGGGGTACACTCTCCCAGCCAAAGGTAGCCACCATGTATTCGAGTTAGTAACAAGAAGACACAAAAGGTGATGATTTCTCTATGTCCAAAGTAAGGAAAGTCCAGTAGGGAGAGAATTCTTTCTTGGCGGAGAAGTTGGGCCCACTCTTGGTTGAGTGTTAGTGTCCTATCATATTTACTATGAATGTTATGTTCATAGTGGTGGAAGGTGAAGGTGGGGAACTTCTCAGAGTCATGGTCATTGTAATCAATGAACTGGACATCATGTACACTCCCTGTTTGGGAACCAATGAATGTTACATGTTGAGGT
Source organism: Picea sitchensis (assembly GCA_010110895.2). Taxonomy (NCBI): domain Eukaryota; kingdom Viridiplantae; phylum Streptophyta; class Pinopsida; order Pinales; family Pinaceae; genus Picea; species Picea sitchensis. The sequence continues at coordinate 173,897 of SNQJ01S0010479.1, forward strand.
AATGCATGTTATTATATTTGGAAATCAAAGGAAACCTAGGATTTGTTTCAACCATGGGTTCTGCTCGAGGATACCATGGAAATACTACGTTGGGTGCTTGAAAAAACTATGGAAATAGACGGGGTGGATGGATCTTGTTTACTGTCCAGCTATTTTGTGGATTAAAATTGGTTTAGGGGATTTCTTGTGAAATGAGGAAGCTGCATATGGATCAAGGTAGTATTAATGAGAAAGGTATAAATTTTCCAAATGAGTATTGTGGGACAACTAAGTGGTGGGCTAGAAGTAGCCGTCACTAGCACGTGTCATATGTATTTGTACTATATTCCGACACTACCATCCTCTAACTAGAGGATTAGGATTTGTGTGAGTTGTTACCTCTGTCATTTGAGAGCCCATGCAACAGATCAATCTTTAGAGAGTAAATTCTAATTAATGACCAAGTTACCCTCCATATGTTTATGTGCTTTGGGAAGGCCACTAGATTTACTATTGGCATACCTAGGGGTGATATGTTGTTTTGTTACTTTGAAAAATAAATGTCACCATATTGATATGTGAGAATCCTAATACCACGGGGCCCAAAGAGTGATTGGGGAATTTTCATACATCCACACTTATGAGTCATTAGGAGGTTTCGTGCATGTTTATTTTGTCTCCACGCACGGGTTCCAAGTAGTTACAGAAGTGCGGAGACCCTAGGTAGGTTGCAATGCTGCTTCACACATATCCATCATGTTTTTTCTATCCCTCGAGTATCACAAGTTAGATACTTCCTATAGAGTTCATCTATGTGCTCAATGGGGTTAGTGGTGCTAAGATAAGTCAAAGATTTTTTATTTAGTAGGGAAATCGTAGCATAATCTTTCCCATGCAAATTCAATTATTTTCAAGGTATGATGGGGATTCTTGCTTCTAGGAAGGAATCCTTCTTTTGAATCCTCTTTTGATGCCTCAGAATGTATCTATGGAATATCTGATGTAGATGTTTGTCTACCCTCTATATTGTGAAATAACACATATGTCATCGCATGTTCATGTCTAGTATGAATCATTCACACATGGATTCTTCGAGTGCTTCCCAGTTGCGATATGACTCTTGATATGTAGTCCATCGATGCAAAATAATTACTAGAATTATAGTGTCTAGTGAAAAAGGAATCTGGTACTTTGGAATGCATTATATCCATGCAATCAAAGTGTCCAGCAACTCCAACCCATCATACCAATAGGAGTGAAATTATTCCAGGTGATCTTATGTATAGATATAGATGTACCTCCTCGTTGATATTTCATATTGATTATTCTTCCACCTCTGTATGGCATCCCCAGAGTCTGTGTCATAAGACTTAACACTCTTCAAGCTTAATTCTCCATCTATTGTGGGGTTGATGTAGTCCTCCTTGTGCCCTATGATTTTATAAATATTTTCAATGCTCGAGCTCTGTGCATCCTCATCAACGAGATCCTTGTATCAATCACCCTCACATGGATCTAGTGGCATGACCACGCACATGGTGTCAGTTTCAAAGAACATTTCCCTCTTCTTCAAATTTAACACTCCATTAATGTCAATGACCCAGTCAATCCTTAGTAGTGTAGGATATGGATTAGACTCATCCACGATCTTGATGACTTTGAAGTCATCCTTTTTTTTCACTCCTTCAATGTTCACTTATACTTTCTCCAGTTGACATATGGGGTAGATATTGTATTGATTGGCCAATCAAAGCTAAATGGTTGACCAAACCAATTTAGGATTACCCATCACTTCCCAATATTTCTATGAAAAAATGTTCCCATCAAACCCCAGATCCTACATTACTCTATCCATGTCATACCCACAAAGCTCTTCTATCATTTTAAATTCTCATCCAATGCACTTTTGCTTGCTGACCTGGAAGGCATCCCTTTCTGGTAGAGGAGTAGATATGGTGGTCTCCTCTCCTTTTTCTTTCGTGCAAGTAGCTAACATATGTGTCAACTTACTTGTAGCTACTGGATCCTTAAGCAATAAAAAAAAGTAGTGTAAGAAGGTATTGACTTGACCTTCAGCCTCTTCCATGTGACCTAAGTCACACAAGGCTTCTATGTGTGTTATGTGTTACAACTCCTCCTGGCGTTGTTCTTCATATGTTCTTTCTTATCTTGTCACGAAGCGATCTATATGCATGCTTCCTCAATCTATATTTGGGTCATGCACTATATTTCATCCTATAAGTGAGCCTCCTTCTTATAGATTTGCGTCGTGCACTGCAATTCCTCACACATGAGCTTCACATAGAGACCTCTGTGTTTCCAACTACACCTCTTCGTGGATATGAGCTTCTTCTAGCAACCTTTGTGTCACCCTCTTCAATTCCTCCTAGATTTGTGCCTCTTCAAGAGACCTTTTAAATGCATGTTGCAGCTCCTTGTGCACTCTTTCCTCTTTGATTTATCTTTTCCCATCATGCACAAAATACTTCTCCCGAGAATCATAAAACTTTGGAGGGAGTTGGGATGCCTTCCTGATATTTCCTTCTAGATTTTTACATGAGTCTTCCCAATTCTCAAATTCTTCCCTTGTCGTCACCCCTCCACGGGTTACTATTTAGACATCAACCTTCTCCTCCTCCTTGTTTATGTGCATCTTGAAATGCACCATGTTACAGTTGGTATTTTTTTCCTCCCACTTCTTAAGTAAGTTGAGATAATACTCGATTACATTTTTAGGACTATAACAATAGGCACAATGCACACGTAGCTTGATGCAAAATTACGAAACATGACCAATCTCACCGTAATTAAAAAAGGTGGGGGGTATACCTCCTCTTCTACCATATATGTCGCCACGACCATGTCGATATCCACCTCAGGGTCCTCCTTGTTATCTTCCTTTTTCTATGCCACTGTTCTCACCGCCTTTTTTCTTCTCTTGTACTCAAAATGCATCACGGGTGTTATCTTGCATTAAATGGAGGGAGCGATAATTGTTGACATCATGGCCGGAAAAATTACAAAACTCACAGAATGGATCGTGATTTGTTGTCTAGTATTTTGTAATGTGGGATAATAGAGTGGCACATGGACCGAGTTTCTTCATATTTCACATCATTTTGACTGTCTAGATGAGACTGGAATTGGCATTCATGTTGCCACATAATTCGGAAGGACAAGGAACTCATCTCAACGATGACCCTTAGAATAGGACGTAGTACACTATACATTCTTGCGCATGACATTAGTCTTGGACATATCTTGTAGTTGTATCATTAGGTTGGTCAGTTGTGAATGAACTTGTGCAGACCCAGAAAATTTCTATACGCCTTCATTTGTATCTTCCAAGTGCATCATGATCTTGACTACCTCTTCTGGAGTTGTCATCTTTTTTTAGGGGAGAGGGACTTGGATATGGGGGAGTAAACCCACAATGAACCATTTTATGTGTTGCATGTATTGGATTTCAAATGTTATCCTATCCAACAAGAATTTAAACCACTGGTCATAGTCCCATACAGTTTCTCCTTCCTTCTATTTTATCTCCTTGATTTTAGTAATACATTGGGAATGAAATAGGCTTATGAAACTCCCTACGTAGATCCTTCTTAATCTCATCTAGGGACCTTTCTTTTCCCATTGGTGCAGTAGCCATGTATTTAGTTTACCAACTTAGGGCTATATCCCTAAACATGGTCTCTAGTTGTGTGATCTTAGCCGGTTCATCTGTAACTCTCTTTACAGACCAGATTTCTTCACAGGTGAATCAATGTTGCTTTGCACCATCCTTTCATGTTCCATGGAACACATTCAACCTCAGTGTATTGTCTTGATTCACCATCTTCGAACTGGAGATAGTTCCTTTTTGTTGACTATTTTTGGCTGGACTCTTCAACACCGTTATCGCTTGGGGTAAAGTATTATTTACTTCACCTTCTTCTTCACTTGTCTCGTCACTTCTCTCTTATTTTTCTCTTTCTTCAACTCCAATATATTCACTATATGTTGTGTTTTCTTCTTGAATAAAAATGTGCAAGTGGGGTGGTAAAAAGGGGGGTAAGTCCATATTCTTCTAAAACTTCTCATGAGGTGACCCAGAGCATTATATACTTGTTTTCATGCAAGAACATCTACTAATATCATCTCCTCTCCCCCACAACTAGGGGATCCTCCATCTTCCTTTTCTTATATCACACCCACATTATGCACCCTACCTACCTATCCTAACTACACACCACAAATTTGAGATGCTTATTTGAGGCCAATCTATGCACTATAAATACATGCTTCATCTCTCGATCTGATATTTTCACTAACACCTTGCACATAATGTCTCTGACCAATTAGTGCACGACTACTCTGCATGCCATCCTCTCTCCTTATTAGCACACCACTACTCTGTGATTCATATTCTTCTAAGGTTACAACATTCTGCATCAACCAAGTGACACGAACTTCATCACCTAATCATGTACTAGTATCACTACTGGTATCCCTACTAGACACCATCTCCTTTATGCCATGCCTCTTCATGGACCTATCCTCATGTGTTCTCCAGTATGACACAACATCCACTCCCACACTACCACTTGGTGTGGTTTATTTTCTCTTCATCTTGGACCCAATCCCTTGTCGCGTGTCCCTAGCTAATTCTTTTCCACCTTTCTCTTCCTCTCTTCATCTTATCTTAACTCTTATTTCTTACCTCTCAGTTCTTTTTCTCCTCTTCTCTTTCGGGTCCATTCCATACCTCAACTCATCTTGAAGATTTTTGGATCCTCCTCATCGGACCCATTCTCTCTCTTTTCTGACTTTCCCCATATTTGTATAAGAATCACCCCCATGTTAGGGGGTTTAATTGACCATTCTATTGAGATCCATGCACATCATCCTTCTTTATAGGAATGACATCTTGATCCAAAGTGCAATTTATTCTAGCATTTATTTCCTTGGACATTCTTCAAACTTTCTTTAAGCCTCGCTAAAAGAATCGTTATATTATATGGAAAACTCAATAATGTATCCTTCCTTCACTTGAGTGAAGCAAAAATCAATATCTCGAGTCCACTTATTATCTATAACCTTCAATTTATCAAGCTTGTATTGATCCCAAACTATTGTCTCCAATGACAATGCATATGAATTGATAACAAATTTCATTTTCAACCATTCACATAATAGACAAGGAAATTCCATGAAGAATAGCTCGCTCATATCCAAGTAAAGATATCTACCTTTCCATTCCTTTCCATTCCTTCACATTCACCTTCAATCCTTGCATCTCTCTCAAGAAAAAAATCATCTTCTTTCTCTTCTATCTAGTCTTGAATCTCCTCCTTATAATGATTCAAAATCATTTTTGTTTTCCTTCATCAATCTTGACAAGACTTCGGGTCCTAGAAACGAAATCATTTGTTTGGTTCTTTCGGTCCATTATTTCATGCAACCCGTCCTTCTTAATGTTGGGGAGTTTTGGAACCAGGATTCATCTAAAGTTGTCGAAACAAAACCCCAAAGCACTAACATATAAATCCTTGGCCAAGGTTGAGGAAGGTCTCACCAAAGATGTAGAGAGGATCATAGAGACCATAGGGTTTTGTGATAGGGATTAAGAGTTAAACACATGAAAAGTCACTGCAATTCACATCCATGTAACTCATGTGTGATAAACTACTAGTCAATAAGAATTAAAATTATACACACGCATATTCAACTCATTCATAAAATACATAGAATGGATCATAATTGCCATATCTTTATTACTAGAATCATTTCGTCACATTATAGATATACATTATGTAGTACAGACACATATTACATCCATATAACTTTATATATTTTCTATATAAAACCTCATAATTACAACTTGTTGCACAAAACACATTTTCTCAAAACTTAGACATAGAATAGACACAAAATTGCATTCAAATAATTACAACAATATAATGGGCTCAGAGTGATATTGATGTTAATAGCTAATCCAACTCAAAAAATCTAACTCTATTTTGGATGGTCGAGCTTACTTTTATATATTTCCATGTTGGGGAGCATTGTTTCTTTCTACTCTGCTCCACTCATTTGTCTGATACAACTGCCTCCCACACTTCTGGTGCCTAATGAAACTCCATGTAGACTTTTTGTATCATGGGAAATACTAACTACCTAGCCATATTTTTCTATGGCCATCCCATGTCTTTGTATTTTTCTAGCAATAATCATTCTGAGATATTTCTCAATGATTCCTTTCTTGATTCCAATGGGAATCTTCTTGTTTTCTGGTGCAATTGACAAAACTTGGACTGGTGCATACTCGGTATTCTTTAAACTTGACCCTCTACTAAAAAAATTGATTCAATGTGCACTCTATGTCATTCCTCACACATTTCCTTAGGTGTGCACAAAAGTATGAAATGAACACGCACAACTTCATTTGTGCACATGCACAAAACTGAACCCAAAACTTTGGGTGCCAACAAAATAGTACATTTTTCCTTACCTTACAACCTAAAATGTTGATATTTTATGTAATTTCATAAGTTATTCCTAAGTGTAATTGTATTGGTTATTCCTAAGTGCAATTGTGAAAGGCTTTATTTACAAGTCATGTCTTTTAGGTCTTTTAGATTATCAATAGAGGTTATATCAAATCATTTTGATCAGTCATTGAATATAAGTACAAGAGAATAGTATGCACTTATCTGGGAGGCTATTTTTGGTTCATTTTTGGGTCTCTTTGGTCTTGATTTCGTGAAATAACATTGTATGACATTGTACATGTTAGACGAATCTATAATGAGGAAAGTTTGCAGGGTTTTCTCCCCCTTGAGGTTTTCCTTGAGGATATATATTATTGTTATGTGAATATCTATCTTTCAGTTGTGATCCTTTTGCATATTAAATAATAATAAAAGAATACAATACTTTAATTGTTAGAACAACAAAAATAAATCAACATGGCATCAGAGAAGGCTTGAAAAAGAATATTTTTTGCATATTTTTGGAAGTGTTTTGGAAGATTAACTTCATCTTCCCATGCAAGATGACTACCGACACCAAAATTCATGAGAAGATGGAAGGAGAAAAAAGATTCGGACCATGGAAGTACATAGTAGGCCTCCTTCTGGAAGAACATGATTTAGCAAGATTTGTTGAGGAAGAACTTCCAGAACCACGAGAAGATGAGGCCAAGGAAAAGCATAAAAAGAACTAGGCCATGGCTAACAGGATTATTGCAGGCTCAATCAAGGATCATTTGATCCATTATGTTTCCTCGTTCAAATATTTGAAGAAGACGATGGATGGATTGATCCGGATTTAAGAGCAGAACAAACTGATTAACAGGTTGAATATAATAAACACAGAGATATGAAGAATAACACAGATATCCAGTGAACAATATATTCTACTGAATAATGAAATAGGATGAAACTGTAAAACTACATAACTAAAACACTTGCCCAAATAGTGGTACCTATCTCTGAGAAGAGATGTGGTTGCTATGCACATCCGTCTGAGCGGAATGAATTACAATGAGGCTCTAGAGGCATCTTTTATATTACTCATGAATGCCAAAAACATAGACATTCAAAAACCTAAAGCTAGGAGGTGAAACGTCAAAAGTCATGTGGGCCCCAATGGGTAAGTTGGTACCTCAACTTCCCGGGGTCGTAAATTTTGCATACGACCTCTATTTTAGGCATGTGATATCTCGTTGGAAAGGTATTTCACAGAACTACACATTCCACCATCAAAATTTGACTTTGTCTACAATTTTACTATGGCAAGCCAAAAAATCATTGTTTAGGCCTCCAAAACGGCCCTAGAAGTACAAAAAAATGTGTTGACATGGAAACATACAAAATAAGCCAGTTGGATTAGGTGAGATGCCACCAATATCCACCTAGAAGATGTGTAGGGCTTCATAAAACCCCAAAAGTGTAGAACCCACAATTACAAAGAAGTATAGAAGAATGTGTTGAACTAAAAATAAACAAGAGGAGTCAGTTGGAATAGGTGGGTGGCCACTAATAGCCAACTAGATTAATCCTCCCTCATAGGAATAAATGATCTCCATTACATGGAGTTCCCCCATCAGGTGAGGAAATTTCTGCTGGATTTGGCCCCGGGTGAGCCACTTTCCTTGGTGTACGAGTTGTCCTGCCTTGAGAACCTGATAAATATGGATCCTTTGTTAGTGAGTGCCCTTGACCTGTGTGTCCACTATATGATCAGTGGATGCTTTTTCCATGCAGTCGGGGTTGAGCTCTGTGGGTGTCATTAGTTCTGCAATCTCTGAGGTGTCCAATAATGGTGGAAAATATGGTTGAACAAGGTCCACATTGAACACTAGGTGTAGGCCAAGGAAGGGTGGAGTGTTGAGCTCAAAATCATTTCTACCCATAGCCTTGGTGATAGTTTAAGGCCCATAGCAAAGTGGGAAGAGCTTCTAATGGATCTCGTTGAGATGCTCCTTTTGAAAATGTAACTTGACTTTATCGCCAACCTGAAGCTGGTGTGGTACCTTGTGTTGATTATGGTGTTTCTTGTACTTAGCATTGGATTTCTGCAAAATCTCCTGGACATGTTGGCGGATGTGTTGAATCCTCTCAATGAATCTGGTGGATTTTTTGATCATAGACTAATCATGGGAAGAATCTGTTTGTGTGATTTCAAGAGGAAGTGCAACATCAATGGGTCCCAAGGGTTGGAATCCCAAACCCACCTGAAATGGTCTATGGTTGATGGAGCTATGGAGAGCCCTGTTGTAACTATGTTGAATATAGGGGAGACTATTGTCCCATGTACGTGGATTCTTAGAATTTTACATGTGTAGGATGTGCACAATAATCCAATTGACGACCTATGTTTGGTCATCTATTTGGGGGTGGAAAGAAGTAGATTTTGTGAGCTTGATGTCCAACAATGACCAAAGACTCGACCAAAATGTGTTGAGGAACCTACTATCCCAGTCAGAAATGATGGTCTGTGGTATCCCAAAGTGGACCCAAACTTGTTAGAAGAAGATATTACTAGTATCTTCCATTGTGATATTCTTCATGGAGGATGTGAGGATGTGAGGATGGCCATCTTCAAAAACCAATCAATGACCACAAATATGCAATCATTTCCTTTCTTAGTGGATTGAAGGCCCGACATCTAATCCATTGAGATGGATTCCCAAGGATTATCGAGAGTAGGAAGAGGGGTGTTTAAGCCTTTATTCTTGATGTTTGAATTGGCATTGGTGCAAACAGTGCAAGATCTGATATACTTGCTGACGTCCTGTCAAAGTTTTGGCCAATGAAATTTTTTCTGAAGAATGGTCACAGTTTTCTCCATGCCAAAATGTCCTACCATTTGACTGTAATGGGCTTCCCAAATCATCTTTGCACGCTCAATTGTAGGAACACAAAGATGGCCTGGGTGGCATAAGAGTCCATCATGAATGTGAAAATCGGTGACAGTCACACTTGTACCCAAGAGTTGATAGGTGGTAGTGAAGTCCATATCTTGTTGATAAAGTTGGGGCCACTCAGATGCCTCATGTCCACAAGAATGGAGCACAGTGGTGAGTGCAACCACAGGAGGTCAACTGATGCATTCAATGACACGATTTGAGATACTCGTCTTATACTTGATGTTTATATGGAACTGTTGCAGGTAGGTGGACCACTTTTGATGGTGGTAGTTCTCCAATTTCCCTTGTCTCTGTATGAATTACATATGCTTGTGATCAATGTGTATGATCGTCTCCTTTCCCATAATGTAATGTTTCCAGTGACGACAGACTTTTACAATGGAATACATTTCCTTGTCATAGGTGGGGTATTTCCAGACAGTATCTGAGAGTGTCTCACTATGGTATGCCACCGGATTACTGTGTTGAGTGAGAACTATGCCCACAACATAGTCATATGAATTAGTCTGAATATCGAACAGTTGATGCAGATTGGGAAAGGAGAGTATTGGAGTTGAGCACAAGAAATGATTCAGATCATTGAATTCTCGTTGGTGTTCCTTCCTCCACATGAAATTGGCCCTACCACTTCCCTTGGTCACCTCGATGAGGGCCCATGCAAAATGGGAGAATCCCAACATGAACCATAGATAGAAGTTGGCTAGTCCCAAGAAGATCTGAAGCTCGATCATTCTGGTTAGAGTTGGCCAGTCATGGATGAATTGGATATTAGCTAGATCAATATGTACCCCATGCTCATCAACAATGTAGCCCAATTATTGGACCTTGTTCATGACAAAAGAGCATTTTTCCAAGTTGGCATATAGCTTGTGCTGCCACAGAGTGCTCAGAACCTATTGAATATGTTGCATGTGCTCCTCCCATGTTCTAATGAATATGAGGATCTCATCCAAATATACCACCATAAAGGAGTTGGTGAAGGGTCTCAATACATCATCCATCAACCTTATGAAAGTGGTTGGTGCACTTGTTAATCGAAAGGGCATGACTATCTATTCAAAGAGACCTTCTTTAGATTTGAAGGTTGTCTTCCATAGATCAGTTGGTTCGATGGGAACCTAGTGGTAGCTAGACTTTAGGTCAATATTTCCGAATAAATTTTCCCCCTTAAGTTGGTCAAGAAGGTCATCAATCCTGGGAATGGGGTATCGGTTCCTGACTATGATTTGTTTACTCTGCAATCAATGCAAAGTCTCCTAGTCATGTCCTTCTTCTACACTAGTACAATCGGTCTTCCGCAAGGGGAGGAGTTGGATCTGATGTGATCCTTTTGAAGATGCTCTTGGATATGACACCTAATTTCATCATTTTCCATTACTGAGCGATGATAGACTGGTCCATTAAGTAGAGGTGCATCAGGGGTTAGATCAATTGGATGCTTGACTTTCCAGTGTGTCGATACCCCTGTAGGTGAGGAGAATATGTCTCTGTATTATTCCACAATCTCGTCCACTTTATTATGTTGCAAAGAGAGGCTCTGTGTGGAGGCCATGGATGTGGCAATGACCTTTTGCTTACTGTGAGCACTGATCACAAAGAAGATGAACTTTCTGGTATATGATATGACCTTACTTCATATGGTTGTCCTAAAATAACATCACAAACTTCAAGGGGATCAATATCACACAGTACCTCATCTTTCAAAGGCTTGTTGTCATAGCACATATGACATTGTTGGTTGTCATGGAGATATATTACTTAGTGAAGCCATCCTATGGTGTAGGGTTGCGAGTGAGATGTCGTTGGCAAGTCCAACCGCTTGATGACCTCTACTAAAATCAGGTTCTTCTGACTACCGCTATCGACAATGAAATGAAGCGGAGCCCCCTTTACCCACATCTGCGAGTGAAATATACATTCCCCTTCGTCTGGTTCTTCTGGTTCACTTGATAGGAATTTGGTGGTAGCGACAGTGGCACTAGGTTCAACATCGATAATCTACTTCCCTACTTTAGGATTTTATTCAGAATCAGAATCAACCTCTTACTCAGAATCCTTCAATTTGACCATGAGGGATTAATTTGAGTGGCATTTTTCGGTGTTGTGCCAAGGGATTTTATGGTACTCACACCATTTTCCTATGTCCTTCTTCGTCTTCTCATTTCCCTTCTTGTGTTGTAGCTTGGACTAGATGTCCTGAGGGTGGCCATCTCAACTTGGTCCCTTGTTGTGTGGGTTGGGCCACCTTTTCCTTGCTTCGGCTGTGAGAGGTTTGTAGATCCAAAATCTTGCCTTTTCTGCTTAAATTTCTACTCGATATTGATAGCTTATCTATAAGTCATGCCCAATGAGGCAATGTCTAGAAAATCCATTTCTGTTTGAATGTATCTATGCAAACAATCATGATATTTGAGCACCAGATGACACTCAGAGTCTTTGATACCCATATTGGTGCGCAAGGTATGGAAATATTGGTAAAATATGGTAATGTTTGGTCCCTTTCTTGACATAGGGTGGTCCATCTGGTGTATTGGTCCTTGTAGCTTCCAAAATGGTAGTATTTTTATTTAATGGCATCCTAGAAGGAGTCCCATGTAGGGTCCACCACAAAAATTGGTGATTCCTCTAGGGCCCTTTCCTTAGAGTAAGTATCCCACCAATATTTAACATGGGGAACAACCTTGATGAGTGAGAAAGTGATATTTTTCCTATTGGAAAAATTGTGGACCTAAAAATACCCTTCGAGCAGATTCAACCATTTATCTACAACATCCACATCTATAATTCCTTCAAATAATGGAATATCAAATTTTACCTGTACATTTAAGGGGGTTGCATGGCCACTTGATGAAGATGCTTATCCTGTGGGCAATTGTCGAAGGACCTGCGCAAAGTTATCCATCATTTATATCCTTTGTCGAGCGAGGGATTCCTCAAGAAACGTTTTAATAGGATCTCCTGCTCTATCATCTTTCTTTTCATCCCCCACGGGTTTTTTTCGATCTCGATGTAGTCGATCTTGCAATGGATCGATTGGTTTGAGTCCCAACTTATTGTACCCAGATATTGTCGGGGACATGCATGAAGAAAAATAAATGAAGAGTAGAACATTATGATACCTCTTATCTGGATTTAGGAGCATAACGAACTGATTAACCAACTGAATACAATAAACATAGAGATATGAAGAATAACATAGATATCCACTGAACAATATCTTCTATTGAATAATGAAATAGGCTGAAACTGTAAAACCGTAGAACTGAAATACTTGCTTGAATGGTGGTAGCTATCTCTGAGAAGAGATGTGGTTGCTACACGCATCTGTCTAAGAAGAATGAATTACAATGAGGCTCTAGAGGCCTTTTTCATATTTCTCATGAATTCCAAAACCCTAGACATCCAAAAACTTAACCCTGGGAGGTGAAATGTCAAAATTCATGTGGGCTCCTATGGGTAAGTTGGTACCTCAACTTCCTGAGCTCGTATTTTTTTCATACAACCTCCATTGTAGGTGCATGATAGCTCATTGGAAAGGTATTTCAGAGAAATACACACTCTGTCATCAAACTTTGAGTCTGTCTATAGTTTGACTATGGTGAGCCAAAAAAAAACTATTTAGGCCTCCAAAACACCCCTGTAAGTACAACAATATGTGATGACATGAAAACATATGAAATAATCCATTTGGATTAGGTGAGAGGCCACCAATATCCACCTGGAAGATGTGTAGGCCTTTAGACAACCCTAGAAGTGTAGAACCCACAATTACAAAGAAGTACAGAAGAACGTGTTGAACTAAAAACTGGCAATTAAAGCTAGTTGGAATAGGTGGGTGGCCACTAATAGCCAAATGGATCATGCATTGACTCGATTATTTGAAGGAAAGAACATCAACAAAAGGATGACATTGAAGACCCAATTGAAGAATGTGAAGCTTCAAGATTCATATTCCATTCACTTCTAATTCTCGAGAGTGAACCAGATCAAGGAACAGATTGAAGATATTGGAGAAACTATTGATGAAGAAGAAATGATGATAACCAACTTGAATGGTATCCTAAGGTTATGGGACTCATTCATTCAAGGAATATGCTCAAGGAGGAAGCTAATCAAATTTAGCAGATTATGGGAAGATTGCACTCAAGAGGAAGAAAGGATGGTAGCAAGAGAAGATAAGTTGAGGGATGATTATCAAGCTTTATCTTCTCATAAAATGAAAGGAAAGAGTAAGAAAGAAACCTAAAAAGTTGAAGAATCAAATATACTATTAAAATGTGATGTGTTTCTGTTGTGAAAAATTGGGACACGTTGTAAAATTTTGTCCCCTTATTCTTAAACTAAAAGAAAAGGAAAAGGGAAAGAGGCATCATGATCATTCCATTGAATACAATGAACCACCGAAGAAAATTTCAAGAGAAGATGATTCAAGTGATGATTACTATGTCCTAATTTCAACGCTCATAGCAAAAGTCACCCCTGGAAATGATACTTGGTTGGTGGATAATAGTGTTTCTAATCACATGATAGGGTATAAAGGCTCTTTTTCAAACACAATTCATAAAGATTCACCTCATAATGTGAAGCTAGGTGACTATTACTAGCATCGGATCAAAGGAGTAGGAGAGGCCTCCTACAAACTAGATTTTGGGAAGGCAATGAGGATGAAGGATGTGCTTTATGTACCAGGTTTGAAGAAGAAACTTCTCTTGATTTCAACTTTGGATGAGAAGGGTTTTAGAGTTGCATTTGTAGATGGAGAAGTTCTCATGTAGCCAAAAGGAAATATGTTTGATGATGCAGTTGTTATTAGTGTCCAAGAAGGAGGACTATATATATTAAAGGGATGCTCAGATTCAGAATTGATTCATGAAAGTATTAATTCAAGTGAGCTATGGCATAGGATACTTACCCACCTACACTACAGATATTTACCAATCATGAGCAAGATGGTAACGAGACTACCATATATTCAGGTGAATCTAGATGGCATTTGCAAAGGTTGTGCATAAGGAAAGAATGTGAAGAACCCGTTTCCAAGAAATTATAGCAGAGCCAAAGGAGTCTTGGACATTGTACACACGGATGTATGGAGACCGATTTCAACACTATCGCTCAACAGGTACAAATATTATGTATCTTTTATTGATGATTACTCACACAAAACTTGGATTTACTTCTTGAAGTCAAAAGGTGGAGTGTTTGGTAAGATCAAGGAATTCAAGGCCCTATTAGAAAACCTAATAGAAAGGAAGATAAATACATTGAGATCAGATAATGGAGGATAAATTACCTTATTTGAATTATTAGATTTTTGTAAAGAAGTTGGGATTAAGAGGGAGCTCTCTACTACCTTTAATATGCATCAAAATGGAGTGGAAGAGAGAAAGAATCAGACGATGATGGAAGTAGTGAATGCCATGATCCATGATCAATATTTACCTATGTATCTATGGGAATAAGATGCAATGACAATTGTGTACATACAAAAAAAAAGTCCCTATCGAGTTCTTGAAAACAAGACACCGAAGGAAATGTTTTCAAGAGATAAGCGAGAGTTCAACCACTTGATTATATTTGGTTCTCCTATATATGTGCATATCCCCAAGGAAAATATAAAAAATTTGGACCCATATGGAAAGAAAGGTACATTTGTTGGGTATAGTGACACATCGAAGACCTATAGAGTATACATTCCTGGTCACCAGAATATCTATATTAGTATGGATGCCACCTTCGATGAGGATGTAGATTTTCACAAGTCAAAGCAGGGTCATGTAGAGGACTCTCATGACAAAGATAATGGAGTTCCTAGAGCCACGGAGACAAGATAATTGGAATCAGAGGAATCCATTCCTGAGGATAAATAGATGGCCAAACTAGAGAGACCTGTGGAGAATCATGAACAAAAGAGAAGGTCAACTTGGGCATAAGAGGCCATCAAACATGTAGAGATATATGGTTCCTAGGATGGATCATCTAGGAAAGTCAAGAAACCAAAATCGTATCCTAGCTATGTGGAATTACTGTGTAATATCATTGGTGTAGAACCTACCAACTATGAAGAAGCTATAGGAAAGAAAGAATGGAAGGATTCCATGGTCAAGGAATACCAGTCAATAGTGAAGAATGACATTTGGGATGTGGTTCCCAAACCCAAGGAAAAGGCAGTTTTGATATCCAAGTGGATATTCAATATGAATCATATTGCACATGGACTCATTGAGAAATACAAGGATATATTTGTAGCAAAAGGGTTTTCTTAGAAGGAAGGAATTGACTACGAGGATATATTTTCTCCTATGGAAAGATATACTTCAATAAGGGTTGTTCTCGTAATATCTATTGTGATGAAATGGAAGGTTCATCAGATTTTTGAATGGGGTAATAGAGGAAGAGGTTTACATGGAAAAACCAGAAGGATTCGAGACACATGATAGGGAGATGCATGTGTGCAGGTTAAAAAAGGAATTATATTGATTGAAGCATGCACCAAGAGTATGGTATGTTTGGATTGATGGTTTTATGATGAACTTGGGATTTACTAAGGGCAGTGTAGATCCTAAACTTTACTTCAAGGTTGAGGATGATGGACCAGTTATATTACTACTATATGTGGATGATCTATTCTTGACACGAGTGGATAATCTCATCATTGAGTGTAAGAGAAAATTCTCTACAAAGTTTGAAATGAAATACCTAGGTTTGATGCACTACTTTTTGGGTCTAGAGGTTTGGCAGAGGAAGAATGAGATCTTCCTAAATTAAGGAAAATATGTTGTGGAGATCTTGAAGAGGTTCGGGATGTTGGACTATAAATCGATGGCCACACCAATGGAATCAAATATGAAGTTGTTGGATGATATGACTTTAGAATTTGTGGATGCTACATTATACAGGTAGATGACTGGATCATTGATGTATTTGACAAATACATGATCAAATATATGTTTTTTGTAAACACCTTGATTCAGTAAATGGTTGGCCCCAAACATGTTCACCTGATTGCAATAAAACATGTGATGAGGTACCTTAAAGGTACAGTGGATTATGGGCTCAAGCATTTTGTAGACAGTGAGATCAGTGTAGTTGGATATTCATATGCATATTAGGTCGATAGTGTTGCAAACCAGAAAAGTACATTAGGATGTTGCTTCACTTTGGGATCCAGTATGATTTCATGGATCAGTTAGAAGCAGTAATGCATAGCACTCAGTACGACTGAGGCAGAGTATGTGCCAGCATGTGCATCAAGTCATGAATCAGTGTGGCTTCAAAAATTGTTGATTGGATTATTCGATATTGCAATGGAGGTGACCAATATCTTGTGTGACAACCAAATTTGTATAAATTTGTCAAAGAACTTGGTGTTTCATGATAGGTCGAAGCATATAGAAATCAAGTATTACTATATCAGGGATATGGTGCATAAGGGAGAAGTGAGGCTCCAATATGTGGCTACCGATGAGTAGGTTGCGGATGTGCTAACAAAGCCATTATCAAGGATGAAGTTCGAGTACTTTAGGGACAATCTTGGCATATTCCCTCTTCAAAGAGAGTGATGGATTCAAATGTTATCACATGGTATTGGATGTCATGATGACATGTTGTAGTTATTGGAAAGCTACCCACTGGCCCTGGATGCATGTTGAAGAGACGCGGTACAGATGATATCACAAGATATTGGATGTCATGCATAATATATCTAAGTTTTCTGCGGGAAACTGGATTGTCTCATGATGACATGTTGTAGCTATTGGAGAGCTACCCACCAACCTTGGATGCATGTTGTGAAGTCACTATGGATTTCCTATGATGTATATGTTTGTGTGTCCAACAATCAATGGTCATGATCTCATGTGGATGGTGATAGTGTTAGAGTTTGTGCCCAATAGAATACCTTCCTCATTAAGAGGGAGTGTTGATATTTTATATAATTTCAGAAGTTATTCCTGAGTGTAACTATATTGGTTATTCCTAAGTGTAATTGTGAAAGGGTTTATTGATAATTCATGTCTTTTAGGAATTTTAGAGTATAAATAGAGGTTATATCAAATCATTTTGATCATTCATTGAATATAAGTACAAGAGAGTAGTACAAACTTATCTAGGAGGCTATTCTTGGTTCGTGTTTGGGTGTCTTTGGTCTTGATTTCGTGAAAGAGCATTGTATGGCATTGTACATGTTGGATGAATATATATTGAGGAAATTTTGTAGGGTTTCTCCCCCTTGAGGGTTTCCCTAAGGATATATCTTATTGTTCTGTGGATATATATCTTTCAGTTGTGATCCTTTTTCATATTAAATAATAATAAAAGAATACAATACTTTAATTATTGGAAAAAAAAAAGAAATTAACATAAAATTCATTGATGCTAACATCTGATAAGGTTCTTTGAAGTATTGTATCAAATATAGTATTTTATCCTTTTGATTTAAGGACTTGTGTTCATTCCACCACTCTTATACTAGTTCAACCAAAGTGCGGTGTTCTTACCTGAATGTATTTAAGTATTTCTTATTCTAATTGGCATCGAGATTTTTCATGTGTTATCTCGCATGGATTTTATCTAGATTCAATGGAGCTATAGGGGATTTCAGATCATTCAATACTGTAGGTGTCTCTAAGTTCAAATGTGAGAATACCCATATTGCAACATCATTGTAAGGTAATATGGTGGGTCTCGTAAAAGTAACATATATCCCACTCTCATTTATATTCCGAAATATCGCTAGATCTTCATCGTCCTTCAAAAAATCCTCATTTATGAATTTTCTATATATGTTTCTCCAGCTATTGAAATCATCCATTCCATTGAAGGATCTTGTATATTAAAATAATGAGTTTTCATGACTTTTCCCCTGAGCATCAATATTTTGTGGGAACCATTTGGTATTTTGACATTTTGTGTTTCTATTGAACTCCTGTGGGTTTTGAAATAACATAAGTATTTTGTATAAACAACAATGCATGAGAAATAAAATAATTTCTTCTTGAACAATGATCTAAACTATTTATTTTATGATTATCATAGAAAATTATCTACAAGCCTCCACGGATATTCCAATGGAATAATTTTTCACAACAGATTTGATAAATAAAACTAAAATCTACACTCTGAAGGTTAAATTACTTTAGATTCCAAAATATTTAGTTACCAATTTTCTTCTTATGCATGGCATAGATAAAATGTAGAAAATAAAGAATAGTAAACTAAAATCACACAACATCGACAAATTAACACGAATGTTTTCTCTAGGAAACCTTACAGGAGAAAATCCAACTAGAAGGTGAGGCTTCTCTGCTCTATTTTCTCTAGTATTGAAATAATGCAAGTACAAAGGAGAGGGAACTCTCTATAGATTTACCTGAGACTTGTGACCTATTAGGATAATAAAAAACATTAACCCCCTCTATTATGATCTCTAATTTTCCTACTCCAAGTTGTTATGATCTAGTCCAGAACAAAATACAATAACATAGAATGGAATCCCTTCTCCTCCTAGATTCTCGGTATTTAACATAGCCCAATAGTCACCTAGGGTTAGGGAATTGACTTCCTCAACCCTCAATTACTTATTAGGTTTGAAATTTCTATAATTTTCTTAGAAAATACACTACATAGCTATCCACACATTTTAATTAATTGAGGCTATCGAGGCATCCACTTTCACCATGGTCATCAATATGGTAGGTCAACTTTTGGGAGGCATAAATTTTTCATATGAACTTCGATTGAGGTGATTATTTCACCATTGGTAAGGTATAATTGTGTATAATATGGAATTTGGATACATATTCAGCTTTGGACCATAAATAAAGTGTCATTTTATGCCTCAAAATGGCTCTGGAATATTTTAGACAGTTTTTTGGACCCAAATTTTTAAATTTGGACCAGTTACTAAAATGGCTCTACAAGTTGATTCCTCTCATTTTTCACCCATAAAGCATCGAGATAGATAAAAAATAATATAATGATATAATATGGATATTCTTCCCCATTTAGAGAATCTTTTGGTCCCAAAAATATTTACTAAATGAGGTGAGGAAATTTTTCCTCTGCCTTCTCCTTGGAGTACCATTTTTATTTTCTTGGAAGTTATCCTTTCAACCCAATTTTCCAAAGGTCATGTTGCCCCTATCTTGTAGTTTTAGAATTATTTTAAAAAATTATGTCCTCTTCCAACTCTACCTAAACATCTGGTGTTGTTGGTTGCTTTTGGGTTGACCAAGGTTCTAACTACAGGATTACCAACAACCCCTCGACCATCGGCCCTTTTGGATTCCATAAGGAAACACAATGCACAAAGTGCACTACGTAGCTTCACCTAAGATGGATTCAATGGGTGGCCACAGGACTCATATGTTTGCAACCGTGGGATGACATGTGTTTCTCTCTCAGTTCCATTAGATCTATTCACTTGCTAACCCTCAAATACCCATACAATATGCTAACCCTAACTGGATATTAGATTTGACCATTGACACAACTATTCCAATCGACTTCATGAACCATTATAACAACATATACTAAATGACATCCATTGATTTATTGTAATACAATATTTAGATCTGCATACTAACTATGACATTCATCTCTTAGGGATGTTCCGTGGAATTCATTAGTTTATCCTTAGTGTGCATTATTATTTCCATTTCTATTCTAACATGTTCATCATAAAAATTATTAAAGAAAATATAACTAGAAAAACTGCACGCATGCACACATAACACAAATATACCGTGGTTCACCCCCTCTTGGGCTATGTCCAAAAATATTTTTTTCTTTGGCTCTCTATTCATATTCATTCTAAATCTAGTGTTGTGCAATGTACATTTCTTCCTCCATTACAATCGATCTCCGTTGATCACAATAGTCCGCACAAAAACTGAGAGCATATAACCACTCTCTCAACAAAACCTCCTAACCAACTAAAGGACAACCAAACTCCCTCTTTCAAAGTCCCAATACATTCTACTTATACCAAAAATGGGACAAAGCCCTTACAAAAACCCTAACCCTAAGTGGATTAGGTTTGTCGACTAAGGACTTCCCAACTACTCAATATCGGTAGGTCCTCGATCCAACTGTTCTCCAAGTTGGCGCTTGTCCACTTTCCAACTACCCTGCAATAGTTTGTCCACTTTGTAACTTCTTTTCTCGATACTGCTTTTCCTCTTTTTTTGATGCGCTCCCTATTTTCCTTTGTTTTTGGAGCACTCCTTATTTTTCGACACTGCTTTGATTCTTTCCCAAAATTTTCTTGTGCCAACAAGTGATAAGTTTTCTATGGAAGGCTCATAGAATTTGAGATTATCCACATTCACTACTGAATAAATTTGCATGTATGGGAGTAGATGGAGTCTATAGGAGTTATCTCCCACTTTTTCCAAAACCTCAAAAGAACCATATCATAGATCCTTTATATTCTTACTAGGACCTTGTATTAATTCCTTATTTAGTTGTAACCATACTCTATCTCCCACTCTAAATTTTCTCTTTTTTCTATGTTGGTCATGTCTATCCTATTACTTTTCATATGACTTCTTAAAAATCTCATGTACTTGAAAACGGATTTTCCTAATGTTCTCAATAGTTTTTTCTACTTTTAATACATATTATGCGGGGTCCTTCCTCACTCCTCTTTGTTTTCCATATACAACATCTAAGGGTGAAGGTGAAAAATATCCAAAGAAATTTTTAAAAGGTGACTTAATAGTAAAAGTGTGGACTACTATGTTATAAGAGTGTTGTATATAGATCATATTTTCAACCCGAGTCTTCAAATGCTTCTTATTATAACCCCTAATAAAATGCACCAAAGTCTTGTTGACTACTTCTCTCTTTCCATATTTATGTGGATGGAATGATGTATACCTCTTGAGCTTAGTGTATATCTACTCCTGTAATGTAGTCTAGAAGGTATTGATAAATTTGATGTCCCTATCTGAGATGATGCTCCTTGGTATCCCAAAGTGCACCCAAAATTGTTCAACGAACATGTTTGTTGCTTCTTGTCCTTGATGGTATTTTTACAAGGCCTGAGAATGCACATTTTGTTGAAATTATCAACTAACAAAAATATGTATTCATTTCCCTTCCTGGATTTTGGTAAACCTCCCACAAAATCCATGGATACACCAAAAACTACTTTGAAAACTCAAATTTCTTAATATTAGCCAATAATTGGTGTTTCTTCATGGTATCTAACATCTACATAAGATGTGAGATGTGCTCCTTCCAGATAGCACTATAAACCATTATATCATTCAAATAGAAAAAAACAAATGAATCTAGATAAGGGTGTAAAACATCATTCATTACTCTCATAAATGTATCTAGTGCATTGCATAAATTGAATGGAATAACCAACCACTCATATGAAGATTACATTTTATTGAAGGTAGTCTTGCATGTATCTTCTTCTTTGACTCTTACCTATTGATATCCTAATTTCAAATCTAGCTTAGTGAAGTACTTGGCATGCTACAATTGGTCCAACAAATCATCGATCTTGGATAAAAGGTAATGATTTTTCAATGTAATCTTGTTCAATTCCCTATAATTGATACACATTATCCAAGTCCCATCCTTCTTAGGTAAAATTATGATGGGTGACCCACAAGGTGATGTACCTGTTCAAATCACACCCTACTCTAAAAACTACTACAACTACTTCTTTACTTTGTTTGCTTCCAGAATGGACTATCTATATAGCCCAATATTCGAAAATGGGAAGTTTGGAAATTATTGGATTTAGTGCTCCATGTAATACCCATGTTTCCCCGAGATTGTAAATATAATTATTTTATTGCTAAAAGACTATGGGTAGATCTGTTATGTATGGATTTTTGGAAATGATGAACCTTTGTTAACGAAGGTAATGTGAATAATTTTGTCATTAATGTAAAAAGGTAATTGTTGAATAATTGTTGAAGGGTATTTCCTATATAGGTTATGATTCCATGAGAGGGAAGAGTGAGGGGAACCATTATTGGTTGATGTGACCCCTTCCAGGAAGTACTCTACTGAATTTAAAAATATTCAAAATCCAAGATTGTCCTCTAGACCATAAAATTTAATTACTAGTCAAAATGGTGGTTGTGTGGTCCTCCTAAAAATTAAACGAGAGGATCGGAAGAATACCCATTTGTAAGTTTTCTATCTAACCCATGAATTGGGGGATTTGACTGATGAAATTGTGTCATTGAAGGAAAGAAAAGAGGAAAAATCACGAGCAGAGAAGAGGGGAAACAGATGGTTGGGTCCAGGGACCAAAATCCAAGGGGAGAGAACCATGAGAACTCTTATGGCTCTTAGAAGAATAGAGAAAAGTGAAGAAATTAATATTTTTGGTGTAGGAACCATTGACAATTGTCTTTAAATCAGGCTGATAAACGAGGCTACAAAATTTTAGTGATTTTCTAAGAAATAATGAAGGAACTAATAGGGGACGGAGTTGAGGGAATTATGGGTAGTAAAATGCCTCATTTGTGTTATGTATGACAACTATTGAAACTCTTTGTGGTAAGAGAAAAACCCTTTCTTGGTGTATTGAAGACTTGGTTTTTTGTGTTCCTGTAGGTGAAGGAGAGTGATATTCATTTTTCTCATATGTCAAGTAAAATAATTTCCTCTCATGGAACCATACTCTGGCTAGGGGGTGGTCAGTTGTAGAGATAAATGGTGCAGTTGTGCCTATGGTTGGGTGGAAAGTGGCACACCCTTCCACAATTTCCAGTGATTTCTAAATTTCATATAAGTCTTTTATGTGCCTTGTATTCCCATGACAAGTTTGTTTAATATTACATAATTCTTGTATTAGTTTTTTGAATAATTTGTATTCTCTTTAATGGTGGAATTGTCACTCGCATGTCTTGCTAACCATGAAATATGAAATAAGGTTTGGAAAACGTATTATGTTGTTGGTTTTCTACTTGTATTTGTTCTGAAAGGGGAGTTGTTAATAATTTTTTATCACAAAAGGTATGAAAAAAGTTATGGATGGTCACCTATAGTAATCTATGTGAAAAAAAACCCAAGTTATTAGTAAAAAGTAAGCCACTAAAATCCTCATAGAGCAACTTGATTATTAGAAAAATAAAATTTCTGATATAAACTTGAAGATTGGTTAGCTGGCCCTCACCATTCTCTTGGCTTGAGAAATATGCTAGTCTTTAGAATTAGAAGGAATTTGATACCCCTCTTTGGATTAAGATAATAAGACAAATGTTCAAGAAAGGAAAAGTGTTTTAAAATAAATAATAAGAAAATAATGATAAATAAACATTCAAGTTCTTAATTGGAAATGAAATGAAATTTAGAGTTTGATGCATTGTAACTATTTAAGTTTCATTAGGATGTGGTAAGAAAGGAATTTCTACCAGGAATTACACAATGGATTTATTCCAAAAGGGAAGGTTTTGAAAATGACAAATATTCCCTGAAAATAAAAAAGAATTGCATAAAACAAAAAGGAGAATAACAATTTCTAGTAAAAACATAGTTTTACCATGGAGGAATTTATCCCTAAGAAATGCAAAGTTCTGGAAAATAATTTAATCAGATAAATTTCATGAATTTATATGTGTAATTATATATTTATATTCTTTTTGGATAAATTTGAATGAATGGTAAAGAATCATAAACCTTTGTGAATTTGCCAAAGTTACCAGTTAAATGTCTAAATAATTTGGAGAATAAGTTGAGAAAGTTAATTATTAAAATATATGATTTCCAGTATTGTGCATGAGAAATGAGAAGTTTAGCATTTATTTCCTTCATGTACAAGGACCAAACCATCCAAGTTTCCTGGCTTTAAATTTTACACTTTGCACAAAAGGTATTATTATTAAAGTATTTTTATTTATCATAATTTTAATGACTAGAAATATATAAATCCTCTTATCTTTCTCAACATGTATATATATATATATATGATGAGAAAAAAAAACATTTTTTGGAGTCTAGCTATCAAGGAAATGATATGGGAATGAACATTCAGAGTTTGAAGAGCTCGAAGTGCAATGGATTCAGTGTAATAAGATTCTTTATATATTTTATAATATTAAAACTTACCCTTTTAGGATTTTCATCGTCGAATAAATGAGATGGGCAGGCACCTTTGGAGTCCGAAGAGATTAGATCTGATGGCCTGAGTATTACAAAGTTATATAAATATTTTATAATATTATACACATCCCTTTTTAGAGCTTAACCGTCAAAGTAAAAAAAAAGGAAACAAATATCGAAGTATAGCAACCCAAGGTAAGTATAATATTATAATATTAATCATTAATATCAAGTCCTTTTTTGGAGCATGAACTTCGGAAAAAATGGGAGGGGCGCACATGATCTGATTGTGAAATATATGGGTCCAAGAGCCTATATTATTTGAATATTAAACACTATTGTTTCACTCCCTCCAACAAATCATGTAAGATCAATAAGTCGTATGGTGCATTCAAGGTCCTAAATCCCTATGTGGCATACTATGTGTGTGTGTGTTAGATTACGTGAATATTTCGGTGCGAAGTTATAACCCAGGACCTGTGATTTATGTGTTAATCAAGGTTAATAAACCCTAGTGTATTATAGTTTAATTAATTATACTATACTATACTTTTTTTTTGTTTGTTAATTTGTGCAGGACCTGCGATTAACCTGTGGCTTGAGAAACCGCGACTCATGGGTATCTAAGCCGTCAAAATCACCCGGGGATCGCACCCGGCCTGAGCCACACCAACAATACCATGGTTGGATTTTTTGTCCCATAGTTCCGAACTGGTGACTTTAACAACCGCGGGTAAGCTTAACAACACACTTCATCACCGGGCTATACCTTTCGGGGTTATTATACTATACTATACTATAATTATGTTATAATATAATTAATTAAAACATTAATAATCATTTAGAGTGATATTTAAATTAACGCAAAACCTTCACCGAGGTGGAATTCCCGAGGTAAAATAAAGAGTAATTTCTCGATGTTACGGAGCTGGTAAGCTCAACTAAGTCAAGATGGAATAATTCTCGGGATATTAAATTAAATAAGGGATTAATTCATGCTATTAAGGATTAAACAAATGAGATATCAAAATTGGAATTTTGATGTATTATGGAATAATTAAACCGATAATATTGTTATGGATGGTTAGGTTTTAGTACCTGGTTGGGAAATGTTAAGAAAAGCGGATTGAGCAATAAAATAAAAGAAATAAATGTGGAAATAAAACACAAGATACATAATACATTAGAGACACAAATATATGTGTTTCACTGAGGTCCAGTAGGGATGGAGTCCACTTTACCAAGAGAAATTATCGGGTCCTTCCTTTTTTATTAGCCAACAAATGAAGGGGATACAACCTACATCCACACCCATTGTAATTCCTCTTCTTTATCTCACAACATCCTCTCTCGAGAATCTGATTATTTACATGATACACATCGAATACAATTCCCTCATAAAATATGGTTTCCTTCTAGGGAAAAAACCTAACATAACTTCTACCATCATATCTGCTGTTATAATGAATGGTCAGTTACTGAAATTACAATATACATTTACAAGACAATTTCCTTAGGAGGATTTTCCTTGAACCCTCCTCGAGACCCGGACCTGTGGAGGGCCAATGCCATAAACCCCCACAGCCCCCTGGTGGAGGGTGTCGTTTTCCCTTGGACCTCGCAGAGGGGGCAATACCCCACTAAACCCCCCCCTACAGCCCCCTGCGTGGAGGGGTGTATAGTATTATGAGGTGTACAGTCTTCATGGGGTATAAACACGGCTGAAAATAAATACCTATGAAAAAGGAATATAATCAGGCTCCACAACCAACAATCTCCCACTTGGATACTAATCACAAAAACTCCATTATTGTAGTACCTGTTGGACTATACTCCACCTTGGAACTTGAAAATTTCTCATCTTCACCTTCATTCTTGAATACCAACTAAAACTGAGCAAGAGCTCAGTTTATACCTGGTTACTCCGTTTGTTAACATGTCTACAGGATCATGTCTAGTGTGCATATTTTCCAACTTCAAATGTTCATCTTCCAAGACAGATTGTATGAAATGGTACCTAATATTTATATGCTTAGTATTTGAATGGAAGGCTGAGTTCTTTGCAAGATGAATGACACCCTCACTGTCACAGTACAACCTACTATTCTCTTGCTTCTTTCCCAATTCCTCCATAAAACTTTGTAACCAAATCATCTCTTTACTAACCTATGTAGAAACACCATACTCTGCCTCTTTTGTTGAAAGTGAAACAACCTTTTACAGTTTCAAAATCCAACTTACTGTTGTTCCACCTACAATAAAAAAAATACCTTATGGTGCTCATCCTTCTATATTTATCACTTACAATATATGAATCAAAATATCTCTATAGAACATTGTCTGAACTTCCAAAACATAATGCATGAGCAGTAGTACCTTTCAAATACCTGAGAATCCACTTTACTACCTCCCTATGTTCTTTACCTGTATTTTTCATATACCTACTCACAACTCCCACTATGTTAAGCCCTAATATTGGCTCATTACCCCTTAATTGGGACATATTACATTAGTAATGTTATTTTATTTATGTCGACTTTATTCCATTAGTTGTAATTATACCTCGTAGTCTCCTATATATACCAATGAGACATTTTCATTTGGAATCATCTTGGAATTGTATATTTATGTGGGCATAAGGAGGTTGCCCCCTCAAAGAGGCTTATTATCTGGATTTCTCTCTTTTTCAAGGCGTTGAGTACTTATTCTGAGGTTTTTCTATGCTATATTGATATTTGGTTCTTAACACGCTACATGTGCAATATTTGGTCTTGTGAAAACCATCGCATACATCAAACTATCAATTGTTGATGAATAAGGGACCATGGACATGTATTGTATCTCCTCTTGTATCTTGGGACACATTTCTTTGGTTAATTTGAAATGGCTGGCCAAAGGTGTACTAATTGGTTTTGCATTTTGAATTCTAAACCTCTCTAACACCTTCTCTATGTACTCACCCCGAGAAAATGTCAATTTGTGATTTTTCCTATCTCATGTTATTATCATACCAGGGATTCTCTTTGTAGCACCCAAATCCTTCATCACAAATGAATTATCTAATTTATTCTTGAACACATTTATATCCTGGATATTAGACCCTGCAACAAGCATGTCATCTACATACAATAGCAAGATAATATAGCTTCCATTTTCTAGTTTTTTAAAATAAGCATAGTGATCATAATGACATATATTATAACCTTGTTCTGTCATAAACCTATCAAACTTCAAATACCATTGCCTTGGATCTTCCTTTAGGCCATACAATCTCTTATTCAACCTGCATACCAAATTTTCCTTCCCTTTGACCTCATACCCATGTGGTTGTTGCATATAAATCTCTTCCTCCAAATATCCATGGAGAAAAGTTGTTTTTACATCTAACTGTTCAATATGTAAATATTCTACTGCCACAAGACTCAAAATAGTCCTAATTGAGGTCATTTTAACAACAGGATAAAATATTTCATCAAAATCTATACCTTTATTTTGTGAAACCCCCTTTACAATAGCTCTATCCATGTACCACTTTTTCATCCATCTTCTTCCTTCAACTTGTAAACCCATTTATTCTACAATGCTCTTTTTCCTGTAGGAAACTGAACCAAATCCCAAGTCTTTTTATTTACTAGGGAATTTATTTCCTCTTTCATTCCATTTTCCCACTTCTTTTTAGTGTCTACCTACATTGCCTCTTCATAACATTTTGGTTCACTGGAATCAGTTAACAATAAATAACATAATGAAGGAGAGTATCATCGAGGGGGTCTACTTAACCTGGTAGATATTGTAACAACACCTGCAGGAGTTTGAGGTACCTTTTGATCATGTTGTTGTACAATTTTATTTTATGGTACCTTTGGAATTTATTTTCCAGTGATCTCATCAAGCACTGTGTATTCTTATTTTTCGTTTTCCTATTTCTTTCCCTGCAACTGATCTTTGTACATGACCTTGTTATTGAATATTACATATCTACGCCTAATGATTTTGTGATTTTCATAATACCATAATAGATAACCAAAATCATTAAGACCATATCCAATAAAGGTACACTTCCTAGATTTTTCCTCAAGATTTGTTTTATTTTCTTTATCAATATGGACAAATGCTTCACAACCAAAAGTCTTCAAAAACGAATAGTTTACCTTTTTACCTATCCATGCCTCCTATGGAATTCCACCATCCAAAGAGCTTGAAGGTGCTATGTTTATTAATTAAAAAACATATCTAAAACATATGCCCGGAACAATAAGGGAAAACCAACATGCAATCTCATACTCCTTGCACGCTCCATGATTGTCCTCTTCATCCTTTCTAACACACCATTTTCTTGTGGTGTTCCTGGAACCGTCTTCTCTCTATGAATCCCATGGTATGAACATTAATCATCAAACTCATTGCAACAATATTCACCTCCATTGTATGATCTAAGACACTTCAACTATTTTCCTATCTCATTCTCAACCAAAGCTTTCCATTTCTTAAAAAGTATCAAAAACATCATATTTTTTTCGAATGCAATAAACCCAAGTTTTTCTAGTTGCATGATCAATAAAGTAACATAATAATGAGATCCACGAAGATATGATACCTCATCTAGTCCCCATACATTTGTAAGCACAAGCTCTAACATTTTACTCTTCTTTTCTTTTTCAAATCTAAGAAATATGAGTATCTTATGTTTCCCACAAACACAATGCTCATATAAATCCAAATCAATTTGTTTAAGATCTGGAAACAAATTTATTTTTTGAAGTATCTGCATCCCCTTCTCACTCATGTGTCCAATCCTATGATGCCACAATGTTGTATCCACTCTTGTAGAAGATAAGGAGATAGAAGATTCAATATTACCAATACATAAATATAATGTACCTATCGTCTCTCATTTTTCTATCGCTAGTGGTCCTTTGGTGACCTTCCACACCTTATCTGTAAATATGGATATACAACCTTCACTTTCCAACTTCCCTTTTGACATTATATTTTTCCTTAGATTTGGAACATGTCTTACCTCTTTCAACAATCATTGGTTTAAATTCCTTTTCTTCATTTTTACCTTTCCCATTCCAACAATTTTGCATGGTGCATCATCAACCGAAAGAAATTGTCCAAAATCACCTTGAATAGAAACTATTTCCTATAGGGTGTGGCATAAAATGAAGCCCCTAAATATACTACCCAAGGCTCATAAATATTATCTACAAAAAGAATCAAAGCATCTTGTAACACATCACCTGTTACATTTTATTCCTGATTTTTATCTTACTATCCATCTCTTTGCTTCTTTGGAGCTATACAGTATTTATTCAAATGTCATTTCTTCCCACAATTCCAACACTCTATCTTTCCCAGTCTGTATTTGGATCTTCTCTTCCTATAATTCTCGTGGTTCCCTGATCCATTTCCTCTATCCTTTTGTCTTCCCTTGTTATCCATGTTTAACTCATTACCTAATGTCTCACCAGTGCTTTTCCATATCATTTCCTTGCTAAGGATAACACAAAAAACATCTTCAAATTTTAAAATGTTTGAACTAGAGACAAAGTTACTTACAGCCATGACCGAGCCATTCCAACTTTCTGGGAATGAGCATAAGATTAGAAGATCCTTGACCTAAGTGTCAAAGTCCACTTTTATAGAAATTAGTTTATTAGTAACTGTATTAAATTCATTTAAATGATATGCAACAAACCCACCTTCTGAAATTTTCATATTAAATAATCTCTTCATTAGAAATACCTTATTGGACACCGAGGGTTTTTCATACATTTTAGCCAATGCGTCCATCAAGTCCTTCGTTGTCTTTTGTTTCAAAATATTGAAATCCATCGATGCTGCTAGGCTCAACCGTATCGTTCCTAGTTCCTTTATGTCAAGAACATCCCATTCTTCATCCTTCATGGCCATCGAATTCTTCGCTATTCCACCCAATGGTAGGAATATATCATTTTGATAAAAAGAATCTTCCATCGGCCCTAAAATTTCCATCTTCCGCCATTGCACCCACTCGAACCAGGAACCCCCTTTTCCAGTGAGTTACCTTTCGTTGTGATACCAATTGTTAGAAAAACAGGATCGATACAAAAATAAAACACATAAGATACAAAATACAATAGATATACATATATATGTGCTTCACCCAGTGTGGGCTACGTCCACCGGATAAATTTCCAGGTCCTTCCTTTTTATTATCCAAAAAATGAAGGGATACAACCTGAAACACACCCATTGTAACTTCCTCTTCTTTCTCTCACAGTCTCCTCTCTCAGAATATAATATTCGCCATGATACATAGTTGCAATACAATTCCATCATAAATGAGGGTTTCCTTCTAGGGAAAAAAACCCTAAAATAAATTCTACCATCAGATCTGGGACCTTATAATGAATGGTCCAGATTTAATATGAAATTACAATATACATTTACAAGGAAATTTTTCTTTCGAGGGCTTCACCCCTAAACCTTTGAGCCGGTGGATGATCCCCTCGGACCCTACAGGGGGGGAAATCCCCCCCACAACCCCCCATGTGGAGGGGTGTATAGTATTATGGGGTGCACAGTCTTCATGGGGTATAGACACAATTGAAAACAAATACCTATGAAACAAGAAGATAATTAGAATCCACAACCAATAGGAAAGTCATGGTACCCTATGGTGACACAGCATGTCATGGTGGGTCCATGTGCCAAGTAATAATGATGCCACATATCATAATGATTTTTCATATGGAGGATTTATGATGTGAATAAATTTGTGAGGATATATAGACTACAAATTCACGAACATGTGAGATTCAATATCAGCAATATATCTTCAAGGGCCCCATGTAAGCTAAGTTTCGCAGGAATGTGAGAAGGGTCATTAATCAACATACGAGTTGGAAAATCGTAAGCAATCAAACCAGTCTATTTTGAAACTTGAGGGTCATTGGATCTGTAGGTTAGATTTGTCAGAGTGTGTGTGTCCAGAGGGAATATGTTGGAATAGATTATGTGTTGAAAATATGCTAAACCCCCATACGAAGACTCTGATGAAGAGGAAAACCTCTAAAGTGATCCAATCCCTAGGAGTAGGAAGTCATATGAGTAGATTCCACATCAATTATGTGTTGTATGGCACAAGATATGGGGAACCATGTAGTCTCCACGTGGCACTAATGGATTTAATAAATGAAAGACTAGAAGCTTTGGGAAGTTGTAACTTTTGATCTAGAGTTCGGTTTTGAGAATGGATATAGCCATTAGGAAGCTCTTGATGAAAATAAGATGATGTTATCATCTATATGAGGCTTTGATATGATTGAGGAAAAGATAAAATTTAATACACCATCCATTAAAAAGGTACTTAGGGGGTTGGGTGTTTTACAGAGTGGTATCAGAGAAGGAAACAACAATGGGCCTTGATGGGCCAAAAATCAGTCCTAGGGTTAGTATAACAAGGCCAAGACAAGCCTGTTAGAACAATTTCCTGTCAGTTGGAATTTTTTTATCTATTATCTACATAATGTCCTTGATTTAAATTTCATATTATAATTTACTACAACATAAAAGTTACATGTCAATTTGCAGCATAAGGAGCATATTGTTTTTTTATGATAACTACTCCTACATGAGTTGGGGATATGTTGAAAAGAAATAATGGTTGAACCTAAATGTGAATGATTGAAAATGACAGTCATGTTAAGGGTTTCTTAATCTAGTGAGTGTAATGATTCCTCTCAGTATGGGTAGTTGGAGCCTCTAGAAATTATGATGTTTTTTTATATGAGGGATAAAACCCTTATGGAAAATTACTTGTGGTTAGAGGAATTGAATATGAAGCAATAGATTCCTTAGTAGTGATAAATTGTTTTTTTAATAAAAGAGACTAAGCCCTATATGTATAATTCCTCATGACTAGGGGAGTGATGGGAAATTGTAAGGTCAACTTATGTGACCTATAATGAATGAAAAATGTTGACGAAATAACCAAGTTAAGAAAATAAAAAGGAGTCATTTGGACTGTTTCTAGTCCTCCTGGAAGAGATAAAGTGATATGGACATATGAGCAATTTTATGATCTCACATCTGTAATAAGAGAATGTATATTCCTATTGACCTAAAATCTTGCCTATGGAAGTGAGTGCAAAAGGAAAATAGTTGGAATACGTCTACACTATAAGTATGGGTAAAATTCTTGGTGCACGAGGATATGTTGGAATGCATATGGAAAAGATTGAGCATGCATATAACATGCATATAAACTCATTATAATGTATTATTGGATGTAAAATATGGTGATTTCGTAGATCATATGGTCGATGATGATTCAATTATAGAAGCATAAGTAAAATGTTGATGATATTGATTGCAAATTATATTACAAGGATAAGGTAGAATAGTTAATGAAATGTTGATCCCAAATGCGGTAAAGAAAGTGTTGGGGAATTTCCATATGACCAATGGGTCAGATTGACATCCAGAAGTGGATGATATCCATATAGGTATGGCTTGGTATGCTCAAGTAGCAATGAGAGGGAATCTAGAAAAGGATTCCCTTGATAGAAAGGTTGGTTGACCAAGAATGGTTTGAGGCATGAAGAGAAGCTAGATTGGTTGTCTTGTTTCTTTGGGCACTGTTGAAATTGTTTAGATTGTATTTTTGGTTTGCGGAATACTTTTATAGCAATTGATGCAGGAGTATTTTATTGTTGTTTGTTGTCATATAGAAAGGGAAACATAATTATGCATATGTTTGTGAGACTTTCCATGTGAATGAGTGTAACCTCTCAATAGAGAGGGAAACATATTGTTCAGTATTCCTATGAGACTTTTTATAAGGATGATTGTAAGATATCTAGGAGGAAGGATATGGAATTTTGAAATTTCCATGTGTGTGAATGACATGGAAAAAGGTGCTAGTAAACTTCCATGTTGAATATTTATCTATGTTTGTATATGCTTGAGTGCATGGATTGAATGCATTATAAGTTTGACCAATATGAAGACCAAATAAGTATGAATGAATTATATAAAAATGTGCAAGTGATGCACATGTATGATGTATTAGTATATGTATACTAAAGGCATGGTATGACTACCTGAATAAGTGAAATGTAAGAGAATAATTGCACTTGCCAAGATTGAATAAATACCATGGATGCATGACTGACTCTATTTTGAAAAATTCATGACTGTTTTGTTCTGAATAATAGATTGAGGAGGATGTGTTCCAATTCCTGAGGAAAATCTAGTATAAATTTATGAAAGAGTAAATGAGCAGGGATGATCTATTTCCATTATCAAAGGAAACATGATCATACTTTTAAAGACTACATGTAAATGATTGTGAACAATCATGAACTAATTAATTTTCAATAGATACGGAAATGAAACTGTAAAGTGTTCCTATGGTTGACACACACACTGCATGCTAAAGAATGTGATTAAATCATAGTGTGAATGAAAAATTTATGGAATAAATGTACATGTGTGAATGCAAAATATGAATGTATAATAGAGATGCATGATGATAATTCCTTCTAGAATGTTGGTTAAGAATATGAAATGAAAAAGATGAGGATGAATCGAGTTTGAGGTCATCTCAGATAGTGATGGATATGAAAATAAAGAAGTTGTATGATGAGATAGTTCCATGTGGAGGAATTGTGTGAGGATGTTGTCAGGAGAATAGAGTCGTAATCTTAATGA
This sequence comes from Picea sitchensis, assembly GCA_010110895.2. Classification (NCBI taxonomy): domain Eukaryota; kingdom Viridiplantae; phylum Streptophyta; class Pinopsida; order Pinales; family Pinaceae; genus Picea; species Picea sitchensis. Next base: position 208,068 of record SNQJ01S0010479.1, read on the forward strand.
CTGTTGGAAAATTAGACAATAGACTACAAATTCTATTTGTACAAGAATCCTAGATTACATTTTAAAATATCATGCATGAGTAAACTATATGCAAATGAATATTGACCAACCTGGTTTTATCTTTGGTGAAATGTGCACAATGCACTAGTTCTTAATTTGTGGGAAAAATATGTTATTGTAGCATGTTGAATTATCCATGGAAGTCAAGATGAAACTTGGCTGAAAATTTCTCAAGGAACAAAGAAGGAAAAAACAAAGAGGGACATATTTCTTAAGAAAAGGAGGAGGAAAGGAGAAACACTTTCCTTGCTCCGAAAAATCTGATTTTCTTAATAGAGTTATAAACCTAAAAAAGGAACAACTATGAAATAAAAGGAAAATAAACAAATAAGTATGTTTAGATGAATAGGCTTGGTTGAGCCATGTTATGTAAAGGAATTGAGGCCTTGGAAATAACTCAGTTGAACTAAAAATTTCCATAATGTGTAGGAGGACTTGGAAAAGAGGAGTTGTTTATTATGTTTCTCTGCAACGAGAAACTAATATGTTGATGGTTGTAGGATACCCAACAACTGAATTATTTTATGGTTTCACTAGTCAACACATTGAGGAGTAATGTGATGAAGTACATGTATATATGCTAGGACATATCTTATAATGCTTGTTTATTTAGATGCTATGTACGTGCATTTTATTTAACATGAAAACCGATATTTTTTTTATAGTGATGATTCCTATTAAGTGTAGGAAAATATTGGAGTTGTTGAGGAAGGAAAACTGACAATGGTTGAAAACCATAGAAAGAAGATAAATGCAAGAGGGATATTGTTGAAATATTGTTGAAAGGAGTTTGGAAGTTCCCATGAAGCACCATTGATGATGTAATATCAGAGAGGATGTTGGAAGCGAAAATAGGTAAAAATAACTTCATGCTCTTGTGATATGGCAGTTGAAAGGGATAGATAAGAATCCCATATGAAGCATTTTATTTTCTTAATGATATGAAAAAAAAATTGAATAGTTGTTGTATGCCATTGATACCCAAGAAAGGTAAGATTCGGGAAAGAATAATCTGCATAATAGAGAGAGGAAATATATAGCAGTCGAGGATGATTAAAATCCTTGCAAGAAAATTCATGAACCAATAGTGTCTTGGGAACATTGACCAATCAGGATTGATTGGGAATAAAAGTGATCATAACCTGCACATTGAATTGAATGCATTGAATAAATGTATGTTTGCATGAGAGGGAAGGCAATGGAATTCCCATTATCGAAGACGGACCTTCCAATACTCTATCGTAATTGTAGAATGGTAAAGAGAGGAATTGGGCAGCCATAGATGTTGGCACCTTGGTTATTAGTGAATAAAGAATGTTGGAAGGAATTCG
>SNQJ01S0010479.1:214473-255655 GCA_010110895.2 Picea sitchensis
GGAACATGAGAAGGGCCATTAAATGTTGTACGAGTTGGATAATATGAAGAAATCAAAGCCATCTATTTCTCAACCCGAGGGACACTGGCTCTGTAGCTTATATTTGTTGGAGTGCATGTGGTCATAGGGAGTCTATCAAAGTAGATTATGTGCTTAAAATATGCTAAACCCCGATAGGAAGACTCTGATGAAGAGGAAAACCTATGAGTTAATCCAAGCCATCGGACTGGGGATTCACATGAGAAGATTCCATGTTAATTCCATGTCAGATGGCACAATTTATGGGGAACCACATAGTCACCACATGGCACTAATGGAATTAATAAATGAAAGACCAGAAGCTTTGGGAAGTTTTAACTTATGATCCCGAGTTTGGTTTTGAGCATGGATACAACCATTGGGAAGATCTTAATGAGAATAATATGATGGTATCTTCTTGATGAGGCTTTGAGATGATTGAAGAGAAGAGAAAATTTAATATCCCATCCATTAAAAATGTACTTAGGGGGTTGGGTGTCTTACACTCCACTTCCCTCTTATGTGGTGTCTCTTTAGGCTCCTAGAACACTCCCTTGTTTTACTTTTGCAACTCCTCCAATTCATGTTTCTACTCCTTAGTACTCTCTTCTAGGGATGTATTTACTTTTAATGAATATTCACCAGAATGATTTTCCCTTAGGAGAAGTAAAACATATTTCTTGCTAGAACTGATCAACTTCTTAGGTTGATTGGCACTTATCAATGAAACTTTTTATTTTCCTTCGTTCCCATTGATGATGAAGGATTTCCATTCCTTGATGATTTAGTATTGGTTGGCTCTCTACATCAATATAACATCCATCGTATACATGTAGGGTCTTCCATACACTACTCCACATACATACAATAGTATTATGTCCAATTCTACCTCATCTATAAAATCAACACTTACAACAAATTTGAGCTTGCACTGCTTCATTACCTTGATTTGAGAATCCTTGTTTACCCAACCCAATGGATAGGGGCTAGGATGATCGTTAACTTCCAATCCAAGCTTGCTAAATAGATTCACTACTTTCGGATTATTATGTGAACCAGAGTCGAACATAGCATTTATATTGGCCTTCTTGACTTGAATCTTGATGTCAAAGATCTTGGTAATCTCCTTCTCTTCATGATGATGAAGGATACTCAGATTCACCTCCTTCTCCACATATGTACAAATAATATTTTCATCCACATTACAACTACTTTCAATCTAATTTATCGAATATGTGTCTAGAAGGTTCTTTTTCTTTCCATCCTTCTTATGGTTCTTTACGTTTATCTCTGGATGTTGTTTCCAACATTTTTCCTTAGTGTGGCCATCAATGTTGCAATCATTGTAATGGTTTATAGGATCTTTTCCCTAATGTGTAGTGCATTCTATCTTCTTATCTTTACCTCCTTTCCACTTCTTCTTCCCCTCCTTAGAAGCTACATGATGATCTTTTTTATTATAACCAATTAACTTCCCCTTATTTTTCCCTATGTTTTTGGTCCGAGAGGATCCAGAATGCCCAAACAGACCCAGGGGGATTAAAAAATGCTCAAAATTTGATCATCTCAAATTTTCCCAAAAGGAATTCATCATGTAGAGCTCGGCGATAGATTTCCAATGGTGCCAAAATCAACTCAAAGGATTTTGTATGAAAAAATTATGGCTGATCAAAGTTTTGGTCAAACCACGTCAAAAGGAAAATGAGAGGGTGACACATGGAACTTGTAATACCCCAACGTCTAGCCCCTTCTGAATTGTAATTTTTCTTATAGGCTAGTGAGCCAAGTGGTTGTAAGTTGAAAGACTTATGTGTTTATTAGGCTGGTGAGCCATATGCCAAGGCCAGGAGCTTGATATTTTTTTTGTATATCTAATTATGCAGATCATTAATAAAAATATAAACATTGTTGCATGTAGACCCTCCATGAATAAGAGTTATGGGGGACTAATCTCCACTAGGTAGGGTAAGGAAGGGGGGCTAAGTATTTGGGCCTAGGGGCTAAGCTAGGGGGCTTACCTCTAGAGGAATAATATTTTAATATTATTTCCTGAAGACTAAGGTAGATATTATATTTTTTTATCCTAAGTTCCTAGAAAGTGGGATGTAAGCTAAATGGAGCGCATGGAGCTCTAGGAAGACAAGTGTCGACCTGGGCTCATCTAGTTAAAAGTTGAAGCGTCAACTGTGTTGGGGGCTTCATAGGTCATTATGCCATCATCCGCCTGAGTTCGTTCTGCCATTCTCCCATACTATATGTGAACTCATTCTTGCCTCTGCGTCTGACCTCTGCCTACCTGCATGCATCTCTGAAACTGGAAAAGGGAATCCATCCTGTGTTGTTTCCTGTGAAGCCTGACGCAATTGTAGTCACTTGAGCCGTGTTGTCACTTAGTGTTAGGATGTTTCCTCTTAGGGTGTCCATACTCATTTTCCCCCATTGCCATTTATGTTGTTGTTGATGTTGTTGTTTCTTTCAACCATACCCAGTTGTAGATGAGTCAAATACTAGTTATCAAACCTGTGAGCAACTCTCCTAGGTGAGAGAGTCTGCTGGGAAGTGATTTCTCCTGGAAGGGAGTCCCGTAGCAGCCACAATACTCTGAGACTTCTGGTCCAGCCTATTGTTGAATCCCAAGGTAAGGGAGGTGTATTAGCCTATGGACTTGTATTAGTGAAGATGTATCCTCCTAAGGTGGAGAAGGTGTGTGGGGAATGACGATCTGTGTGTTGTGGGAATAAGTGGATCCTCGGATAAAAGATCCTTCATGTTTCTTTGTGAAACTTCCTTATTGTCCTTGCCAAGCCTATAATTCCCTTGCCCGGTGGATTTTAGTCACAACTCAGGGGTGACCTACTGCTGAGAGTGATGAGAAGTGCAGTCTAAGGCTGGGAGGTTTGTGGAAAGTCTGCACGCAGTTGGTGGACTTACTCCAGCTAAAAGATAAGTACCATTTATGTGTTTAATTATGTATTTTATGCATGTTTGGAATACTTGAAATGTATCATGTGTTCTGTTATATGTGGACTTACTGTTAATCTCAATTGCATCTGTATGGTAGCAGTAATTATGTGATTATTGTGAATAATTGTTTTAATTTCATTAAAATGCATGTTATATATATATATATAGACATATGTACAATTTTTCATGGTAGCGTTACCCGGCCTGTTGGAAGGCTAGGTTGTTTGGGTAGCATTATCAGAGTTTAGTGACGTGTTGTGTTGGTGGCGTTGTCGGACATGTTGGTGGTTGGGGATGTTAGAATATGGTATCAGAGCATGGTTTCAATGTTGAGCCTGGATGGGCATGATAAGTGGTCTTTGAACCCAATGTTTTGAGTGGAAATGGTGTTCAGAGGAACCAATTTCGAACCTTATAATGTTTCTGAGAGCCAAGGGGCTACTTGGTCGTGTTACGAAGCTCGGGAGGAGTAGCGGTAGAATAAAACTGCAGCCGGCATAGTATTTGACCACAAAGAGAGAGAGAGCTCAACAGTTGGGATGTTGGAATCATAGGATCTTTTCAGAAGGAGAGGAAAAACCTTTACAACCGTCAGATCTTGAGAAAGTGCAGAGAGGGTAACCTAGAAGAACCCTAGACTTCACGACATCGGTGAAACTGAATGCAAAGGTAAGATAAAGGTTGAAACCCAAATCTCTAAATTTTGAAAGAGATATACACCGTAGATCGTAGGAAAAGAGCCTGACCATTAGATCCATGTCTAGGAAGGAAAATGGAAGTCACTTCGAATGATTTCAACTATGGAGTGTGACAAAATCCCAAAGTCCTGAAGGACGAAGTAGATCACAACTATTTGTTGCGAAGGACATGCATCAAGAGATCATGTACTTCAGGTGGAAGTACTTCAGGAGGAGGCAAGTGCTGTGAAATTGAAACTCTCAAAGCTCGAAGTGCTAAAGTCACTCATAGTCGTTGATTGTGAAGGAGGACACGCATTGGTGGATCGTGAACCCAAGGAGAAAGCACTCTAGGAAAAAATGAGCGTAGAGGAATTGAAACTCCCGAAGTCTAAATCTTCAGAGCCCGAAGAGACGAAGTGGTGAGTCATGATGATGTCACTTAGAGGTGACGTGGACACATGGGTTGTGTGCCAAGTGTAAGTGGATTCCAAACCATCGAAGGTTTAGATGGCATTAGGAACGTGACGAGTGTCACCCATCTGACTGGGCCATGTATTAGTCACTAATATTCTTCCATGTGGCATCCTATATGAGAAGGGTTAGTGGGGCCCGAGGTTATGTAACTTAGTTAAAGGTCGGAGGAACCACAATGGCGTTGATCACAATACATCAAGATCAACGACTAGGAGACATTGCGGGGACCCAAGTTTCATGAAAGATAATTATTCAAGGCGGTCCCGCAATCCAAACCACTGTTTCACTGAGGGGTTATGTTTTATTGTTAGAAGAATTGTAGGACTAAAGGAGAGTTACTCCAAACCACCGTTCCATGCCCTCGCAATTGGAAAACATTAAGTGATGTGACGTAATGACATCACCAAAGGTGATTGGTAATGCTTGAAGATTAACAATTGGATGTGCGTATGTGAGATCCTCTAAAGATCCAAATTTTTGAAGACCCGAAGACCTGGAACTCAGACACCTGAGGTTCCATTGTAAGTGTCATTCGTTGGATGCTAGGTACACATGAATTGTTGATCCACTCTACTTCGCAAGTTCGGTAACTCTGAACTCCGAGAGATTGTTTTTTTGTTCTTTGAAAATATTCTAAAGCTGAAGGCTGAAGGCCCAAGTAATCACTTATTGATCTAGTGCTTGGTCACGACTCATGGTCGTGTGGGTTGGGGACTGAGAGAAAGGGGCTAGTGCCCAAAAAATTCACAGAGAAGAGCCCCAAAAGAAAATGGAGTTTGAAAGTTTGCGTTCATCATATTTGTTTATGAATGTTGTGGGATTTGTTAAGGAATTATGACCTGAAAAGTTACAGTTGTCTGCACGTTGTGTTTGCAGAAGTTTAATGAGTGGCAGAATTGAATAGAGTTGCCACTAAGTGCAAAGAAATGGAGGAGGCACATAATGATTCCATTTCATAGAATGAAGCTAAAGGGATGGATGTTCATTTGGGAGTTGAAGGGTTGAACTCCAATGGACATGGAGAAGAAATAGATAAGGAAGGGAATATGGTGAAAATCATTGAAAGATTGCAGAAAGATGCCCAAACTCACCGAGTAGATAGAAGAAAACTCATGAAAGCTAAGGAAAAGTAGGGAGAATTCAAATTAAAGTTGATGAAGAGTCTGGAGAGAATAGAAAATAAGTTGGACAAAGAGAGAGACTCGAGAAAAACATGGAGTCACCAGACTTCTGAGGGAAGAAGATCAAGGAGTGTTGGTAGACACCATCATCACTCCCAAGGTCGCTCCAAGAGGAGGGCACACAGTAGTTCAAGACCATCTTCTACCAGAAAACATAGGAGATCTAGAATGGATGAACTGAAAGGTGAAATTAACAAGATTAAACCTCTTATGTTTGACAGAGAACACAAGGAAGATGAAGATGTTGAGACATGGTTGTTGGGCATGAGAAAATATTCCCAACTGTAGAACTATTCTTCTCATGCATAAGGAAGAATTCCCATTTACCAACTTAAGGGAAAGGCATCTGTATGGTGCGAGCATATTGTGCAAGTACAACACGTCAGAGAGAAGAATGTTACTTGGAGGGATTTCAAGAAGTATTTTGAAAAGCAATACTTAACTAAGAGGTAATATGACCGAAAGATGAAAGAGTTCTTTGAACTCAAAATGGGTAGCATGACCATTGATGAATATGAATGAAGGTTTTTGGAATTGTTGAAGTATGTTCCTTTCATCAAGGATGAGACTATCAAAATTCAAAGATATATGAATGGAATGCCATCTTTCATCAGTGACAAGATCTAGTATGATGACCCAAAGACTATGGAAGAAACTTTAAGGAGAGAAAAATGATTATATGATTAGGAAAAGGAAAAGCCTACTTTCCAAAAATCTTGGGAAGATAAAAAAATGTTTAAGAGGGAGTAGAGGAAAAAGGGAAACAAACCACCATTGTTTAGGGAAATTCCTCCAGGAAAACCATCTTTTAGAGAGCCCAGGAAGGCTGAAGTGGGTGGACAAATGCCAAGACACCCACCTATGGAATGTTGGGGCTATAAAGGAAATCATAGGTACAGAGATTTCCCCCACAAAAATGACAAAGTGAGATTTGTCCACAATGTTCAACATGAAGAAATAGTGGAGGACATGGGTAATAGAATACCAAGGATCTACGCAGCCCTAGACAACAAGCAAGAAGAATATCAACCGCACATGATTGAAGTGGAAGGTATGATCAACAACCATGCCTTTACTATTTTAATTGATTCTTGGGATAGCCATAGTTATGTAGATCCTAGAGTGGTCGAAATGTTTCAATTGTCGAGAAGAAAACATGGAAAATATTGGTTAGTGCAGCTGGCTATAGGAACCAAGAGAAAGGTTACAGAATTGGTTAAGTCTTGTCCAGTGGACATGAACGGACTGAGCACGAGAGATGAACTCAACATTTTACCTTTAGGTTCCTATGACTATCTAATTGGGATGGATTGGTTGGACCAGCACCATGCCATATTAGAATGTCATAACAAGGCATTCACTTTCCTGGATGAGGAAGGAAATCGAAGAACAGTCCAAGGAATTGCCAGAGCTATTTTTATTATAGAAATATCAGCGATGCAGTTGAAGAAGTGCTACAGGAAAGGTTGTCAATTATTTGCAGCCCACATGTAGGAAGCACCTAAGGATAAGGTGTCAAGGACTGAAGACCATGCAGTATTAAAAGTTTCAAGATGTATTTCAAGGGAGGTACCTGGACTACCCCGAAAGAGAGATATCGATTTATCTATAAAATTGATGCATGGAAGCAGCCTTGATGCTCGAAAAGATCCTTACATAATGAAGTACCTAAAGAAATTTGAGAAAAAGAACTACAATTGCATCTTAAGGAGATTTTGAAGAAGGGGTAAATACACCAAAGTGTGTCACCTTAGAGCCCAGTCTGATTACGATGAAGAAGAAGGATGGAGCGTTGGTGTGCATTGATTTCGAACAGTTTAACCAAAGTAGCATAAGAACAAGTATCCTCTACCAAAAGGATTATTGATCTCTTTGATCATTTGAAGATACTAAGATATTTTCAAAAATAGATCTTAGACCGAGGGACATCACCAGGTAAGAATAAAGGATAAATAAATTAGCAAGGCCTTAGAACAAGATACGATCATTATGAATTCACGGTGGTTCAATTTGGGTTGTCAAATGAACCACTATTTTTATATTGCCTAATGAATGGTGTATTGAGGGAATATCTAGAAACGTTTGTGAGTGCTTTTGGATGACATCTTGTTTATTCAAATCCCGGAAGGAAGAAACATAGAAAATGTCAGGGATGTGAATGTGCAAGTGCTAAGAGATCACCAACTATATGTCAAATTGAGCAAGTGCTCATTTATCAAAAGAACATCATTACTTGGGGCATATCATTTCAAGGATGGGATAGTTGTAGATCGAGAATATAGAAACCATTAGAGATAATTAGGTGCCAAAGAATATGTGGCAGTGAGGATCATTTATGGGTCTAGCTTGTTATTACAAAAGGTTCATTGCGGGGTTTTCAAGAGATAGCTCACCCAAACACTTCCTTACAAAGGAAGGAGAAAGACCCTAGTGGATTGAAGAATGTGAGAGAGCTTCTAGCAATTGAAGCGGTTGTTAACCAATGCTCCAATCATGAGGATTGCAGATCAAATGAAGACTTTGTAGTGTGTAAGGATACATGCAAAGAAGGACTGGGAGGTCCTCGGTCGAGAATGGATTTGTAATTTTTATGAATCGAGAAAGTTGAAAGAGCATGAAAGGAACTATAGTGCTCATGATTTGGGTTAGCGACCATTGTACATGCTCCTAAATAAATGGAAACATTACCTCTGGCAAGGAGGTTCGAACTAGGATAGACCATAGCGGTCCTAAAGTATTTGTTGGTAATAACGAATGCTAGGCAGTGGAGTGGTTGGAGTTTCTTTAATAGTATAACTTTGTCTCGATCACATCAAAGGAAACGATAACAAAGTGGTTCATGCAATTATCATGAGAGTGCATGAATTTCATGCTTCGACCATTAGCATGTACCAAATTGATATTAAAGGCAAAATTTCGAAAGATGGAAATGCAGATTTGCAATACATGGAGTTGGTAGAAAAGCTACAACATGGTAAGATGCTATAGAAAGTGGAAGATTATAAGTTGAGAGTTGATGGAACACTTTTGTACAAGAACATAATTTATGTACCTAATGTCCAAAGGACTTGAAACTTATGATTTTGAATGAAATACATAATGTTCCATATGACGGAACACCGGATATCAGAAAACTATGGCAGCGATCAAAACCATTAATTTTGGCCGGGTATGAAGAAAATTGCAAGCCACATCATGAGATATATGGAGTGTTAGAAGGTTAAAACTAAGCATAGGCACCCGGCGGGGTTGTTTGCGTGCCCTTGCATCCTTGAGTGGAAGTGTGAAGTGGTGACAATGGACATCATCAGAGGATTCCCAGAGCAGGAAAGCAACATGATTCAACCATGGTAGTGGTAGTGCTTAAAATCTTTATGAAAGATGCCCATTTTATTCCGTGAAGACTACTCTGAGGGCTTAATATTGCTCGATATCTTTTTAAGGAAATAGCACAATTTCCACGATGTTCCAAAGAACAAGGTATTAATGCGACGAAGTAAAATTCACCTCAAAAATTGGAAAGGGTTGTTCAAAGGGACGAAACAAATCTAAACTTCAACACTACTTATCATCCTGAATCCGATGGAAGTGGGGCAGAGGGTAGACCAAGTGATAGAAGACATGTTAGGATGTATGTGATGGACAAACCACATCTAAATGGAGAGACTACACTTGGTAGAAGTTTCCTACAACAATGGGTATCAATCATCACTAAATATGAGACTTCTTTTAAACACTTTATGGAAGAAGAGTCAACCATGTCACAGTTGGGATAATCCAGCTGTTAGAGTAGTAGTTGGGCTTGAGTTTCTCAAGGAAATGGAATAAAAAATGTCTTGAGCATTAGCCAATTTGAAGGTTTCTCAAGACACTCTGGAGAACAATTATCTTTGAAGAACAAGATCAAAGGCGGAGTTCAAAGTGGGTGATCATGTTTTAATGAAAACTATGATTCCTTGAATTTGGGAAGCTGTTCCAAGTTGGCAACCAAATTTTGTGTGGGCCATTTGAAATATACATAATATGTTTCATTTCCTGCATCCATGGTTGTACATATATTATGTTTCATATTTCATTGCTTAAGAGATATATACCCGATGTTAATCATATGTCAGTGGAGTGTGATTCAGGAGTGGAATGAGAAAGTCTTGGTGCATTTGGTTACATATCTTGGACGAAAAATCAAGTAACTCTGAGAATCAAACCATAGGACTTATGAAGGTCCTGTGGACCTAGTACGGTCTTGAGTATGCGACTTGGTAGCATGAGGATGCTATTCAGGCAGAATACCCACATCTTTGAAGATTTTGAAAATCTTAGGTGGTTTGTGTAAATAAGTTGCATTCAGGATAGTGCAAAAATAAGGGGAGAGCATTGTAATATCCCCAAGGTGAGCCTTCTAAATTGTAATTTTCTTATAATTTGGTGAAACCAAGTGGTTTATGGATTGAAGAATTATGTGTTTATTGGGTGGTGGGCAGGATGCCAAGGCAGGGCACATTATTTTGTTTGTATATGTAATTATGTCACGGTCATTAATAAAAAAATATAAACATTGTTGTGTGGAGACCCTCCACAAAAGAGATTTATGGAAGAGCCCCTAAGAAGCTCCACTGGGTAGGGTGGGAATGGGGGCTAGGTAAGTATTTGGGTCTAGGGGCTAAGGTAGGGGGGCTTACCTCTAGAGAATAATATTTTAATATTATTTCCTAGGAACTAAGGTAGACATTATATATTTTGTTATCCTAAGTTCCCAGAAAATTAGGGTAAACTAAATGGAGCATGCAGCTCTTGGAAGACAAGTGTCGACATGGGATCATGTAGTTAAAATATGAAGCATCATCTATGTTGGGGGTTCCCTGGTCATTCTTACCCATCATGCACGCACGATTTCGTTCTTCCCATTCTCCCCATCTATGGGTGAACCCATTCTTGCCTACGTGTGTTTGACCTGCATACACTTTACATATCTAAAAATGGAATAGCAGGGAAGTCATCATGTGTTGTTTCCTATGAAAACTGACGCAATTGTATTTACTTGAGTCGTGTTGTGAATTAGCATTAAACTGTAGCCTCTCCGATGTCCATATCTGTTAAGAACCCAATGCGAATACAAAAGCACAAATAGATACACAAGAACAATATGCAAAATCTTCTTTATTACTATCAAAGCCCTTAGGGGTAGGGCAACACCACTCTGAGGATCCCTATTATGGAAGGGATCCTCTCCCCGTTCCACTTGCCTCTTTGAGGAGGGCATCCTCCTATTGAGCTTCTACGCTCCAAATACAATACTTCTTCATGTCTCTCATTACATTGCTTGAATCCCTTTATATGGTGCTACCATCACCTAAGAACATGTTCTGGGAGGAATCTTATAGAAGTAGAACTTTCTAAGAAGCCCTCTTACATTTAATATATCTAATTACCCATTTATTATATCTAACTACCATAAGGTGGGTCTTATTTAATAATATAGTGGATCTAGTCCAGCTTACATTGAATGACCTCCATATTATCACTATAGACCCCTACAGGACCCCCACCTCTCACTTCTGCTTATTCCATCCCATATAAGCGTTGTCCTCAATGCTTGATGCACAATGATATACTAGGGTCCCATGGATAAATATGGAACATATTGTTGAAGTATGCTAGAGAAACACGATCCCATGGAGAAATAAAAAACACCGTATTGAAATAGTCCAACTTCCATTGTAAAACATGGCCCATGTCCAATTTCTCATGTTAAATCCACACAGAAGATATCGACACACAATAACAAACTGAAAATGATGATCCCAATACTAACACCTATCATGTGGATCTAAATAAAGAGATCCATCCACATAGTGGAAAGGGTGTGTGAGTCTGGAGAATGGCTGCCAGCTGTGAGATAATGGAATGAGCATTTTGGTAACTGGCTCTTGAGTGTTGGGTTGTTGATTTTCTCTGAGGAGAGGGTTGGGTGGGTCAATCCAGATAAAGGTAGGAGGTGGTTTGTCGTCGAATGATAACTATCCATGTACCAATCATCCTGATCATCCTCAAAATCGTACCAAGCATATGTTTCTTGATTATATTCATCCACGAGGCCCTCCATAAGAATCTCTCCTGCATGTTACATTCAATGGATCTTGGTATTCGAGAAGCTATCATTGGGGTCATCTGGGAATTTATTTAGGGCTGTCTATGGTCATGTGCAAATGCGTCAATCGTCATCGATGTGTGAGCAATTTGGAACTTGTTCGGGAATTTCTTTTTGGTTTGAAGGAAATGGTCATGCAGGCGCCTATGAACCCTTGGGTCCCATCCTTCAGAAAAAGAGCCACTAAGAATGGAGACAATGGATTTTAACTAAAATCGGCGGTTTTAGGAAAAACCTAAAAAGGCTTATTGAAGTTAAAATGCTCATAGCTTCACTTCGTGGACTGTTTGTTGATTTTTGAAATTGGGTGAAGGTGGGAGGAACTCAGATCTATAATTTTTGAGAAGGTGGGTATCAGCTGAAATAAAAATAAATCAGCCGTCGTCATGAAACCACGAAAATTATAGATTTAAAGGCTTCCAGTATCTTGACTTCGGATCGTTTGGGATGAGTTTTTTAGCAGTTGTTTTAGGAACTCCTTATATGCAACCCTTTCTGTAAATTTTGCAAATAAATATACCAAAACTTTGTGAGGAATGTTTAGTCCCTCTTTTTTCTTAGAAAATGTAAAATAAAAATGTTGCCCACAATGCTTCAATGAAGGTTCTCGATACCATGGTAAGAACCCAATGTAATGAAAATCCTGAAAGCGGATACAAAAGGAACAATGCAAAGAATCTTCTTGTTACTATCAAACCAGCAAGTTGGTGACACCATACAATGGATCCTATTATGGAAGGGATCTCTCATGTTCACTTGCCTCTTCTGGGGGAAACCTCTAATAGTTTGGAGCTCCAAATACAATGGATTTTGCTTTCGTATTCATTTACGTTGCTTGGATCTCTTTATATGGTGCTGCCATCGCCTAAAGGAACATTTTGGGAGGAGGATCTTCTAGAGTAGAGACAGCTACAAAGAGTCCTCTTACATTATTATATCTAATTACCCATTTATTATATCTGCTTTACCATGGTGGGTCTTGTTTAATAATATAGTGGACCTAGTCCTGCCACATTGAATGATCGCGGTGTATCACTATGGACCCTCTGGACCCCACTACCTCTCTAGCTACCTTACATTCCTTAAGAACCTGAATAGATCTAAAAAAATAATCACCAAAAACTCATGCAATAGAATCCACAAGCAGATGAGATAAGCCACACTGTGTGCAAGCCCTTGGTGAGACGGCATGCAAGCACAATGGATCATATTATGGAAGGGATCCTCTCTTGTTCACTTGCCTCTTCGAGAGCCTCCTAATGAGCTTCAACTGGAAATACAATATTTCTTTTTCATGTCTCATTACATTGTGTGAATCCCTTTATATAGTGCTACATCACCTAAGAACATTCTAGAGGAGGATCTTCTAGATGGAACCCAACCTAAGAAGTCCTCTTACATTTATATCTAATTACCCATTTATTATCTAACTTTACCATGGTGGGTCTTATTTAATAATATAGTGGACCTAGTCCACCTTACATTGAATGACCTCCACTATTATCACTATGAGCCCTCTGGACCCCACTACCTCTCTAGCTACCTTACAATTACCCATTTTTCCCTGTTTAGATTTGTTGTTGCTATTGTTGCTATTTCCATTTTTTGTTGTCAATCATTGTAGCTAAATTCAGTACAGTTATCAAACTTGTGAGTAGTTCTCTCGAGTGAGAGAGTCTTCTAGGAAGTGAAGTTCCTCACGGAAGGGAGTCGTAGAAACCCGCGATACTTTTAGACTTTGGTCAACACATTTGTTGAAGCCCAAGTCAGGAGATTCTTTAGTCAAAGGACTTTTATTGGTGAAGGTGCTTATCCTCAGCGGGGTGTGTGGGGAATGAGAGTTTATTGTGTTGTGGCGTAAGTGGATGGGATAAATCTCCTTCCCTACTGCTGTACAACTTCCTTGTTGTCCTTGCCAAAACTAAAATTCCCTTTACTGGTGGAGTTTAATTCCTAGCTAGGTGACCTCTTGAGTGATGAGAATTGTTGTCTAAGGATGGGAGGTTAGTGGAAGGTTTACCTTGAGTTAGTTGTAGTTACTCAACTAAGATAGGTATAATTTGTATTGTTTAATTATGTATTTTATGCATGTTTGGATTACTTGAAATGTATCATGTGTTCCATTGCATGTGGACTTAATGTTAATCTCAATTGCATCTGCATGGTGTGATGGTAATTATGTTTTTATTGTGAATAAGTGTTTTAATTTCAATGAAATGCATGTTATATATGTATATATATATATATATATATATATATATATATATGTATATCTGATTTCATGTGGTAGCATTACCCGACCTATTGGAAGGCAAGGTTGTTTGGGTAGCATTATGAGTTTATTGAAAGTGTTGTGTTGAGTGGCGTTGCGGCTTTGTATGTTGGTGGTGGGGATGTTACAACACCACTAGAAGGGTTACATGTTGTGGTAGCATTACCCGACCTATTGGAAGGCCAGGTTGTTTGGGTAGCGTTATCAGAGTTTATTGAAGTGTTGTGTTGGTGGCGTTGCCTGGCCTGTTGGTGGTCGGGGATGTTACAACACCACTAGAAGGGTTACATGTGGCATTTTTGTACAAGTCTGTATGATGATAACATGGAAATCCCACATGATTCCACATGGAATCACCGTACAAGCGAGTTGACAAGGTGATAGGGAAATTGTACAATCCAAATGGATTAGTCGGATTTGGACACGTGGCATAGGTGGACCAATAAGAAACCACCATGCAAAAACCTCCCATTGGCCTATTATGACCAAGGTTGAATAGAATTTGTTAGAGCCCGAAGGTTCGAGCCTGAATCTCTTGGTGAAAAACCAAGTGGCCTACCATTACATCCTTGTCATGTGACTTAATCATAAATATGTACATTTGTATATAAAATTAGTAGGATTATTATTTGATGGAAAAATAGGAATGAGGGCATAGCCCTTGATCCTATTGTCATGTATGTTAAGTATTAAGCATAAAATCTACGACAGATAAAATCCATATGTTATAACCATATAAAAAAGCACCATAATATATGGCATGGTCGACAGGGTTCGACCCCATGATATGCTATACAACACTCCAACACCCTAAGCATTATGCCCTAGGTTCCTATTGTTACATGCTTCTCAACTATATGACATTTAATGGTTTCCCAAGGTTTCATATATCAGTTAGGGACCCACCCTATTTAATGGGCATAAAATCCAATGTGGCTACAACACAACATAGTACAATTTTTAGAATTGTGTGCCACGTTATACATGTGTGAATCGAAGTTCATGCCACAAGGGTATCTATACTTTGAGGTTGCACTGTAATGCATGCCAAAGGGTTCCTTGAGGAAAGTATAAGGTGTTTATACTCATTGTTCTCAGAATTTTGAGATGAATTCGATGGTGTACTTCGTTTCTGAGTTTGAGCAATGAGTAAAAAGGTCATTGTAAAAACAAAAGCATTTGAGCATTAATAAAGTGGTCTTGATTGGAAGCGAACCCAGAGACATAACCCAAGTTGGGTGAACTCCATTAACAAACTTGTGTATGTGGCATATTATTTTTGTTCTATTTCTCTTAGTTATTTTGCAATTTATTTATCATTAAAGTGATTTTGGATATATAAGTGAATTCACATGTTTTATGCAATCAGTCAAATGATCATTATTATTTCAAAATCAAGTTAGATCTTGATGTGTGTTTAAAGATTAATTTGGAATCTAAGGATTTTTCGATCAAGTTGGTATCATAGTTGGTTTTGACAAGTGATTGCAAGTGAATTCTTACAAGGTTCAGATTCAAGCTTGGTAAAGTAAATATTGCAAGTTATAAGTCAGAGATTCAAAGGAGATTTCGTAAGAGAGACATGGTTTTTGAAGGAAAGGAAGGAGAAGATCCTCCCATGAGACCCGAGTCAATTATGGATACACTTTTCTCAATGAGATAAATAATATATGATTCATATCAAAGAGTCCATAGGACTGGGGACAAAAAATCTTCGATAAATGTTGAAGGAGGAGGTGAAAGTGGTGGACCTTCAGAACCCTCTTTACCATCATCCTCATCCTCATCATAATATTCAAGTGAAAATTATTCACATAAGAAGAATCCCTCTAAGAATTCATTTCATAATCATGATTTTCCTTTACTGAAATTAGATGTAAAGTTTAATTTCCAATTTATGATGGAGAATTGAACATAGAAAATTTGGACAATTGACTCAAACAAATAGACGTATATTTCAGGGTGCAAAAGATCATGGATGAAACTACAAATATACACTTGGATACTCTTCGAATGGGTGGTACAACCTTGATATGGTGGGAAGATGAGACACAAGTTTATCTCATTCAACAGGGTAAAGTAATTTCTTCTTGGGATGAATTTACTGCTATAATAAGAAAACAATTTTATCCATTGGCTTATGTGAAAACTGCAATAATAGAATGACAACATCTAAGGAAAGGAAAAGGAAAAAATGTTCAAGTATATACACAATAATTTAAGAATAAAGAATTATCCTTAGGGATTTCATTATATACTCGTGAAACTCTTCTGAAGTATATCAGTGCTATTCATTCATATCTCCGCCACATTTTATTGATGTTTAACCCTACTAACATTGATGAAGTGTCAATACAATCTACTCATTTGGAACCTAGCAAGGGAAAGCATGTGATTGAGGTTAAGAATCCACACAAGTTCGAGAATAAATCGAAAGGAAAATAAAAGAGTAATAAATCAGCTACAATAAAGAAAGATAAAGAGAAACCTACATGTATTCACTACAAAATAAAGGGATGGGAGGAAGCACAGTGTTGGAAACTACATATAGAATTATGACCAAAGAAGTGCCAAGATAAGGGGAAACAAAAAACTATTGCATGAGCCCGACATGATCTAGGATCAAATTCAGGAGATGAATCTAAGATCATGGCAATGGGAAGAAAATGTATATCTACTACTAATTCTTCAGTTTAGTCCACTAAATTGGAAAGTTTTCTTGATCCAAAGAAACAAAGCGATCTTTTTCATGTCAAAGTTATCGTAATTCATACAAAGATTGATACTTTGTTTCACAGTGGATCTCAAGTTAACTTAATATCTGAAGCAATTGTTAAGAATATGGGTTTGAAAATGACACCTCATGTGAAACCATATACATTAGGTTGGGTATGAGACAATGCTAAGTTGCAGGTGACGAAACAATGTAAAATCACATTTGCAATTACATCTAAATTCTATGATGAGGTTGAGTTAGATGTTGTGCCACTTGACATTTGTAGAATTGTCTTGGGTAGTCCATTTCTATTTGACAGGAAAAGTATATTTTATTGTGAAGAGAAAAAATATGATCTTTTCAAGAACAGGATTGAGTATATTTTCAGAGCTCATTGTATCAAAACTAAAGTTTCTTTAGTGAGAATAGACAAAATGAAGAGACTCATAAGTGCAAGTAAATCCTTTGTTCTCATGGTGGTGAAACAAAAGGAAGAAGATATATCTGATGCTTTAGTAGGATGTGATCTATATCATAAACAAGAATTGGTAAAGATCATATCTAACTATGATTAGCTTTTTCAAGAACCTACATGTTTCCTCCTAAGAGGGAGGTTGAACATGAAATTCATTTACAACAGGATGCTCCTCTTCCTAATATTGGTATGTATAGGTCATCAGTGATAGAGAATGCAGAGATAAAGAAGCAAGTTCATAAATTGCTCGATAAAGGAATCATAAGGCCAAGTTCCTCTCCATGTGGATATCCTATTGTTTTGGTTCCAAACAAAGACGATATGTGGAGGATGTGTATTGATTTTCTAGAAATGAACAAGATCACGGTAAAGAAAAAATACACTCTTTCTATAATTGATGATTTATTTGATCAATTAAGGAATGTTGTTTATTTCACTAAGATATACTTGAGAAGTGGTTACCATTAGATCAAAATTACTGAAAGTGTTATATGGAAATATGATTTCAAGACAAAGCAGGGATTGTTTGAATGATTGATTATGTCATTTGGATTATGAAATGCACCTACGACATTTATGAGGGTAATGAATTACGTGTTTAGGAATTTTATAGATGATTCTTTCATTGTCTTCTTAGATGCTATTTTGATCTTTAGTTGAACATGGGAAGATCTTGTAATTCATGTCAGAACTATTTTTAAACTCTTGAAAAAGGAGAAGTTGTATATAAAGATTTATAAATGTGATTTTGGAAGAACTTCTCTGGTATAAAGGTATAATTTATTGTAAATTGTCCAAAGACAAATACTTCCACAGAAGTCAGGAGCTTCTTAGGAGAAGTATAGTACTAGAGGAAATTCATTGCTAATTTCTCTTTTATAGTAGCTCCTCTGCATGCATTAACAAGTGTGAAACAATTTTTTCAATGGAGAAAAAAAAAAAAAAATCCTTCGAGACATTGAAGGAAAAGATAAGCACTGTACCGATTTTGGATCTTCTAGATTTTCAACATCCATTTGAGATTCAAATTGATTCAAGTGTATATTCCATGGGAGTAGTCTTGATGCAACAAGGTAAACCTATATGTTATTATTCTGATACTTTTACTCAAGAAATACTTAAATATCTAACATATGACAAGGAATTGTATGTGTTGGTACAAAGTGTTAAAAAATGGAAGCATTACTTAACGGGAAAGGAGACAATAGTTCATACAAATCATCAACCATTACAATATTTGTAGTCATAGACCAAGCTACAATAGTCACGACACTTCAGGTGGATGGGTTTCTTACAATAATTTCATTTGGTTATTAAGTATAAGAAAGTTATTCATAATAAGGTTGTAGATATGTTATCAAGACCAATGATCAATGCATTTACAATATTAAAGCATAATTCCTTATCTCATGAAAGTTATGTTGAACAATATGTTAGAGATGATGATTGTAAACATGAATATATGGCTTTAACTCATGGAAATCAATAGTTGGATTATCATATGCATCACAATTTATTATATCATCTTGGAAAGCTTTGTATACCCAGGGATGAAAGACAAAATATAATGAGATAAGCTCATACATCTCTCATTTTTGGTCACTTCGAGGTAGGTAAGACAATAGCTCGGTTGCAAATATATTTTTATTGGCCTCAAATGAATGATACAATTTACAAGTATGTAAAAGGGTCTGTTATGTGTGCCACAATAAAGCCTAGTAATAGAAAATTGGGATTATATACGCCACTTCCAGTACCTTTTCAGCCATGTGAAAGTGTCTCCATATATTTTGTATGGGGTTTGTCAATGTCCAGAATAGGTCATGATTATTTATATGTCGTGGTAGAAAAGTTCATTAAGATGTGTATTTTAATTCCATGCAAGAAACATTTCACATCTAAAAAGACAACACAATTGTTTATTGGTAATGTATGGGTTCATTTTGGGCTGCCTACATCTATTATATCTGATCATGACTCTCGATTTCTGGGAAATTTTTGGTGTCATTTATGGGAGCTGATGGACTCTAAGTTAAAAAGAGAAAAAAAATTCATCCACAAACAGATGGATAGACAAAGGTGGTAAAAATGATAGTGGTACATTTGTTACAAGGATACTATATCAAACATCCCAAGTTATGGGATGGACAATTGCATTATGTACACCATGCTTATAATCGTGCCATGCATTCTTCTTCTCAGAGAGCTCATTTTGAAGTATGTTTGGAATACTTTCCTAAATCACCTATGGAAATTTATTTCATAGAAGAAAATAAAGAGGATGGATAGGATGATACAAATAAAGCTAAGAGGTTCATTCATAGAATCCAATAGGTACATCAATAAGTACATGAAAAATTGGAGAAGAGACAATCCAAGTATAAGGTGAGACATGACAAGCATCAGATTGATCATCAGTTTCAAGACAGTGATCAATTATGGTTACATATCAACAAAGATAGAATGAAGGGTGAAGGTATAAAACTTAGACCAATCTGGTATGGTTCATTCAATATCTTGGAGAAGATTTGTACTAATTCCTTTTGTTTAGATCTTCCATCTTACATGCAAATGTATTCAGCGATGAATGTTGAGAACTTGAAACTTTATGATCCTCATATGATTATGGATGAAGATGAAAATATTCAGGTTCCGAAAATTGATGATTTTTCTCCAGAATACTTTGACGAGTTACAGGAAGATGTTATTCTTGATACAAGGATAAAGACCTCAAAATGAGGTGATGTGGAATATATTTGAGTTGGTCTTAATGGGATAAATCCAAGAAAAACAAAGTGAATTGAGACTATAAAGGTGAGGTAGATTTACCCTCACTTATTTTCTTAGTAATAAATACTTTCGGTGGTCCAAAAGGCTTCCAATGGGGATGAATGATCCAGGAGGATCGAGAATTCTCAAAGAGATCAAAGGGGATAAAAAAATGATCATCTCAGCTATTCTAAAAAAGGACTTCATTGCATAGAGCTCAGTGATACCTTTCCAATGGTGCAAAAATCACCTCAAACGGAGTTTGTTTGAAAAAAGTTATGGCCGGTCAAATTTTTGGTCAAACGAGGTCAAAAGGAAAAATAGGGGGTGATACGTGGCACCATTAGAAAGGTGAAACATGTAAAGTCCGTACAAGTTCATACGATGTTCACATGGTGATCCCATATGATGTTAGGTGGCATGATCATACAATCGAGTTGGCAAGGTAACAAGGAAGTTGTACAATCCATATGGATTAATCAAATTTGGACATGTGGCACAAGTGGACCAATGAGAGACCTCCATGTGGTAGTCTCCCATTGGCCTCTTATTACTAAGTTTGAATAAAATATGTTAGAGCACGAAGGTTCAAACCCAGGTTTATCAACCAACAACCAAATGGTCTTCCATTTTATCCTCACCATGTGACTTAACGATAAATATGTCCATTTGTATTTAAAATTGGTTGGAGTATTATTTGGTGGAAAAATAGAACTGAGGGAATAGCACTCGATCCCATTTTCATGTTTTTCAAGTGTTAATCCTGAAGTCTGCAGTGGATAAAAGCCATATGTTATAACCATATAACAAAACACCATAATATATGACATGGTCCACGGGGTTTGATCTTGCGACCCACCATACAACGCTCCAATGCCCTAACCACTATGCCATGGGAACCTATTATTATGGGATTCTCAACTATATGAAATTTAATAGTTGCCCAAGGTTTTAGATATCGGTTAGTGGCTTGCGCAATATTTAATGGACCAAAACCAAATGCGTCTACAATAGAACATAGTAAACTTGTGAGACGTTCATGCCAAGTTATACATGTGTACATTGAAGTTAGTGCCACAAAAGTATCTAGACTTTGAGTTTGCACTGTAATGCATGACAAAGGTTTCCTTTAGGGAAGTATAGGGTATTTATACTCATTTTTCTCAAAATTTCAAGAGGAATTCGATGGTGTACTTTTTTTATGAGTTTGAGCAACACGTAAAAAGGTCATTGTAAAAACAAAAACATTTGAGCATTAATAAAGTGGTCTTGATTGGAAGCAGACCTAGGGTTGTAGCCTAATTTGGGTGAAATCCATTAACAAACTTGTGTATGTAGCATATTATTGTTTTTCTATTTCACTCAGTTATTTTGAAAGTTATTTATCATTAAAGTAATTTCGGTAGATAAGTAAATTCACATGTTTTATGCAGTATGTCAAACAATCATTATTATTTTGAAATCAAGTTAGATGTTGATATGTGTTTAAAGATTAATTTGGAATCTATTATTTTCAAATCAATTTTCTAGTTACTATGCTTGTATAAATGCCTCATCCACCATCCTTTGCTTAAAGAGCATCACTTGCTTTTGTAGATGACTGTGTAAACCCCCTAGGTACTTGAGGATTACATTTGGGTTCTTGTGAGATATACCCTACATGATGGATATCTTTATGAACTTAGTGGTGAAGTCGTATACACTTTTCCCTTTCATGTCCCTGAAGTAGTGCCACCTGATCCATTGGTATTATACATACCCAATAGGGTAGAATTGAGACTTGATGATAGTTTTGAAGTACTCCCACCTAATTACTAGTGGATAACCCTCCAGTCTAAGTGTTTCCATATGGATTTCCAACCAGGATAAAGCATGGCCTTCTAACTTCAATCTAGAAAATGAAATATTTTTCACTTCATCTATATGGTGAACGCTAAAATAAACTTCTAGTTGTTGCAACTAATGATTCAGATTTAATGCATTGATCTCACCTTTTTATGGATTTATATCCACTTTCACTTGCCTCTTTAATAGGGGTTGTGAATGGTTAATGACACTTGAACTATACTTATGTTCCGTACATTCTTTCCTTGACTCATTTTTTGGGTCTTCATTATCTATTTATTTCGCCTCTGATACAATCTTTGAATTAGAGCCTCCAACCTCTCCAAATGACCTTATTTTTCTTGCTAGAGCCACCATGAGGAGGTTCATATTGTGTTTGATATCAATGACCTATGCTTCCAACCTATAAAATATATATTTTTCTAGATCGCGAGGGATTTTATGAATAGAATCATCTACCATGGCTAGGATTTATGTGACTTGTCTTTAAGTTGACTTCTAAATCCCTCAACTTCTCACAAATAACCAAATAAAATTGGCTCTTATACCATTATGATATGTAAACTTCCATGGATATCCCATTGGAACAATTCGTCACAAAAGATCTCATAAATAAAATGAACCCCCCCTTTGGGTACCTTCCCTACAATATTGAGCGATGTATTAAGGATTTTCGTGAAACCCCCCTTGGATCAAGACCCCTTTGATCCAAGAAAAAGGGTAATAAATAGTTTTCTAATTTCCCCTTAAATATATTATACATGCCAACAATCAGAATGAGAAGGGAAGGATATATGACTTACCCCAAGATATCGGGCCAAGTACTAGAGATTATGTTCTCGAGTGTTGTTCTCAGTGACACTATAGCAGTCATCCAATCGATCGTTTGAGCTAGGTGAGTTCTAGGAGGCAAATGGAAATTCCATTCACAGGTGATGTCTGATGCACTACCACTCGAAGGGGTACCAATAGGGGTTAAAAGGGTGGCCAAAAGATGTGCACTTAACTACCACTTGTATTTATTTTGTGTATTCTTCCCCAATGATTATTTGTGCATTGAACGATAGATCTCTATGGTTTATTGACTCCAGAACATATCGCTACCCTGGAAAAAAAAATTGCCCACACTTCCTGCCAAGGAAAGTTCTCAAATAACACTTATGATATACCTGGAATAGTTAACAGAACAAGAAAAGATATTGCACAAGTAACCAGAACATCAAATATAGAGAAAAAATATAGAGCATAAATATAATATTGATATCACAGAAAGCATAGTTCACTTCCCTCTTTGAGGGGAAACCTCCAAATGAGAAGAGCTCTCTTACAATAATCCTCAACCACTTAAAATGGAGATATACATTCTTTAAATACAATTACCAACCAAAAATACCATGAGGCAATTCTATGGGCCAATACCACGAGCCAATACCACGGACCAATACCATGGGTTATCCATAACTACTTCTATTAACCAAACTTAAGTACTTGTGGTCCCAATAATAATGAGGGTTAGCCACTTATTACAATGACAACTAACTAATGACTAAATATGAGGGGTTAGGGATAGAGCCTAACACACTACCAATTTTTGCACTTTACCAAGTGTCACACTTAAATGTCGCAATATCATCACAATGTGGAAGTGTTTGTCATAATCCCTAGACATGTTGAATATGAAATCTATCATTTGGAGGTCGAAATACTACCTTTTTCCTTGAGTTTTTTGGCCTTGTTTGAGCTTCATCACCCCCCTTCCCATATACAAAGAGGGATAAAACCTAATCATCGCTCCTTTCTCAGCTATAAGGGAGTGATAGTTTCTCCCTATGCTCAGTTATTGGGGCGATGAAGTAGTTTCAACCATCATGCCTTGTTTTGTGAGGTTGTTTCCTGGATATTTATGTTGGTTAATGGACTGGTTTGAGCTACCCTCTATTCATGGAAAGTTCAATCTGGTTGGTTCAGCCAAATCCTGATTTGATCACATTCTCTCCTCAAAAGTATCCTATGATTATTATGCCTCAATGCCTATATAATGGAGGTCATGCTTGAGTGAAAGGGAGGGAGAATTTAGAGCATCATACTTATGACTTTTTTACATTCAAAGGGATCGAAAGGAGAGCTTGGAGGATTTGTTGCAACATCGGACATAAGGTTGTAAATGCTTCATTATTCATTGAATTCCATATAATACATAACATGTCCTAATCCTCTCATGCTTGTGTTTTTCACTATATGCATGTCTATTTTTGTCTAATACGATATAGATAGATCTATTTTTATTAACAATATATCATAGGAAGAGGAAGTATTTATTTGTTCCTTTCATGAATTCTCTTGCATCAAGGGCTTGGACATCAATATCAAGGGATGAAGGAGTGAGGAAAAATGATGGAAAAGAGGTAAGTCATCTATCCTTCCCTTCTCATTCTGATTGTTGGCATGTAGAATATATTTAAGGGGAAATTAGAAAATCATTTGTTACCTTTTGTCTTGGATCAAAGGGGTCTTGATCCAAGGGGGGTTTCACTTGTCCATAGGGGAAACTTTTCCACAATAGTTAATTAAGACCAACTTGGTCTACTCAATTTTTAGGTAAAGGTGTGTTTCTTTAGTATGCATTAGTATGCATTTGTAATTATGTAATCCAATGGTCATGATATGTTATAGACATAGAGTGATATA
Organism: Picea sitchensis; assembly: GCA_010110895.2. Classification (NCBI taxonomy): domain Eukaryota; kingdom Viridiplantae; phylum Streptophyta; class Pinopsida; order Pinales; family Pinaceae; genus Picea; species Picea sitchensis. The sequence goes on from SNQJ01S0010479.1 coordinate 238,704, forward strand.
ACGACTCATATTCTCCTCAATCTTACTGACTATATTGATCCATGGATTAACACTCGATTGTTCCATGATCTCTATTTAAAGAGTATGGAGGGTCATTTTCTGATGATTGATTGTGAGAAACTCTCTTTTTAAATATTTTTCTTTTGTATTAATATATTGTCTCAAGTGGCCATGTTATGTAGGATCGTCGACTATTTCCCTCTTCAATGGTTTTAACCACATAAAAACATCAACGCATTGATATTTGATTTGGTTATGTGAGTGGTTACTAAAGGTATTCATCTTGTGTGGGAATAACCTATTTATTCAAACATGGTACCCTACCTCGTTTGAATACATTCTCTCATTATTGATCGAGATATTGAACCTGTGTTGTTGCATTTATGGGTTTTTGGGTGTTTTTGGGTTGAGAGAACTATTACAATATGTCCAAAGTGCTCATTTTAGTTGGAAACAATTTTCAATTCACTTGAAAAGGTTTTTGTTTTCCCAATATACGGAAAATTTTCTCAAATTCGAAGGTATAAACTCAGAATACACCATTTAAAAAAATACAAACTTAATATTTGAGTTTTTCTGTACGATCTCAACAAATACAAAATAGGGCATAAAGTGTTTTCTTTTCTGTGTATTCTCTTTGCCATGCACTTTATTTGAGCTCAACAAATTAGAAAAAGAGAGAAAAATTGTTCTTTTCAGGTAAGCTAACTAAGATCTAACCTCATTATTGTTGAGATTCATAAATTATAATTTTAAAAATTTTGCTTGTTTTTGTGTTCAATTGTGTTTTGCAGGAAAGAGCAAGGGTTTTGAGGATAATTGCACTCTTTGATCCAAGAGAAAATACAACATATCCTTCTTCATTAATTTTTTTTATATATTTTTTAGTGGCTCACTTGGTTGAAAGTTTCTTTTTTTAATAAGAAATCTTGAGTTCAAGTCTCTCTATTACAAACTTGAGTTATCTCATAATTTTATTGTAAAGTGCATTTTGTGTCAATCATGGCACATGCAAATATATGTGGGGAAAATTAGTCTGTTTCTCATCTTTTTTCATTCACCAACGCATGCACTCTTACGGAGCATTCATACATCCAGCCATTGCCCTTAAGAGTTTACCTATGCATCATTGACGCACATATGGAACGTACACACACTCTGAGCTACCCCATACATTCATCTTACCGGCAGTAACCTGTATTGTCCTGGAAGGAGTAGCGCACCTGTACCTTGTTTTTATAGGAAGCGCCTAAACCAAACATTTTTTATGTTGTTTCCTTCACCTGAGCTAGCTTCTGGTTGACTAGAGAGTTGGATTGAAGAGGCAGATTGTCAAGCCTATGAACTGAATAAGCAGGTTGCCAGGCCCGTGGATTGAAGAAACAGGTTGTCAGGCTTGTGAGCAAATCTCTCTAGGTGAGAGATTTTTTTGGGAAAGTGATTATCCTGAGGGAGACCAACTACAGTTATAGTGCTTTGAGAATTCCTACTCGACATGTTTTTGAATCCCTGGAAGGGAAATGGGGCAGCCAAAGGATTGTTGAGCAGAGAAGAAGCACACTTCATGGGGTGGGACAAGCATGTGGGGAATGAGAGGTTGTAGTATTTTAGTGTGAGTTGGCTCCTAGGATGAAATGCTTCATGTTGTCTCAGCCTAATCTAAGAATCTCTTTACCCAGGTGGAGTTTAGTCCCAGCTCAGGGGTGACCCACTGCTAAGAGTGATGAGTAGTGTGGTTTAAGGCTAGGAGGATCGTGGAAGGTTTGCACAAAATTGGTGGTCTTATATAAAAATATAAGTATCAGTTATGTGTTCAATTGTATGTTGTGTATTTGTACATGTCTTTATATTTATGAGTATTTCCTATCGATGTTATATGTATAGGATTATTGTTATTTCTACCTAAATCAGTGTATTAGAAGAATGTGTTTGTCTATTTAAAGTCATATATGTATACAGATGAAATTATTGTAAGTTTTAATGTGGCATGCCCTAGCCTCAGTGATCGGGGATGTTACATATGCACTCCTATGCAATTCCCAAAACTTGTCCCAAAATGCATGTCCCAACAATCATCATAAGGGATGTAGGGAATAAGATAGCATTATTCATCGATCGAGCATAACCAGAAGGAAACTTGTATCCCTATCCTAGAGTATGAGAAAGTCCCATTAAAATACATCTCTTTACATGAGTATGGACACTTCACCAAGAGATTTTCAAAGATCCAAATGGATAAGCCTATGAATCCCTCTACCTCCCATGAGAAAATTTTCTTTAGAATAGTTTCCAACAAGCGAAGAAACCAACTCTCAAGGGGTCACAACAATCAAAGAAAATTAAAAAAAAGTATCCTTTGTGAAAAATAACAAATACAAGGTCCTTGAAGTTTTAAAGGCAATGGAAAAGGAAAGTATAGAGTAAGAACCACCCAAGACTCATTTGTATCCTAAAGGTTGAGTAGTTCTGGATTGAAAGGCAATACAAGTGGATCTAGTTCAAGAAACAAGTTAGGATCATAAACATCCAAGAAAGGACAATCAAGAATCAAGTGAAGAAATCCAAGTGCAAGAAATAGAGCAACAAAAAAATTAGCATGATCCAGAGCTTCTAATAATAGCCAAGAAAGAGTGGTAGGGAAATATATTTCAAATCTAGAAGTCACTTGAAAATGGGTGAAGAACCTCGAGCACCTTGAAAATCACATTGTCAAGCAGTAGAGGCCTACAAATCTATAACTCCTCCTCCAACACTAGGTGCTTCTTACACTAATTCCCTAACAAACCAGGCATCACCCCTCCTTAAAAGAGGGGAAAAAACCAAACAAAAAATGCTAAGAAATAGAATGAGAAGAATATAACGTATGAGGAACTCCATCATTCCTCAATAATGGATAGTTGTTTCATATTTACATTTAAAAAAAAATTGAAATAATTATTTCTAAAATCCTTATTATTTTGTTATGCTATTTATTAACATTCCAATTGGTAAAATAGTATACCTATCAATCCTATGGCAAAATCTAAAAAGTTAGGAATAAGGAATTTTTAAAGGCTTAATGGTATGATATTGAAAATAAGTTATATCCAATGTCAAAAAAATTGTATTAAAGTGGTACATTTAAGTTATAGCTTTTTTTTAATAAAATAAATAAATCATTTCCATTACTTACTATCCTACTATTTTCTATGTACTAGTGGGACAATTACCTTAAATGTTATGCGCAAGGGGTGTCAATTGTTTTATAAATATGTTTCTATGAAGATTTATTTTAGAAATGGATTAAATTTGGAAATTGTAGGAATCCCACAATTTTTTGTCATTTGGAATCAAGTTTTTGGTCTCAGGGATTAGGGATTTGAGATATATAAGAAAGAATGCAAGGAGAAATATAATGAAACTAGAATCTGTATAATTAAAAATAAATTTTAAATTGTCGTTAAAACATAATTTAATGAGAAAATTATTTAAATATTATTTATATAAATTTAAAATTTAGAATGTTTGATGCTTATTTTATATATTCAAATAAGTAGTGTATGTATATTGAGAATCAAAGATTTTTTTTTTTCATAATCAATTTGATTACTTATGATTGGTATTGTCTAAATGTTTTATGTTTTGATGTTTTTTTACCAAAATTTGATGATATAATTATGTCTAAAATCATTCATTTTTATTGTTTAAATTATGATTTTGAACACATCAATGAATTCAGTATCATGAAAAACACCTAATGATCAAATTATATAGACTTAACCTCTTAAATCTACAATTTTAACAATTTATAATAAGATTTCGATCTAAAAATATAAAAATAAAATAAAAAATCAAAACTTAAAACATTTAAACTGATATAAAAATAATAATAATAATAATTGAACATCAAAACATTGCAAATCTCTTAAGTAAATAGTAAATTGTGAGTCCCACCAATTTCCTTTTGAAGCTAGAAATAGAGTGCAACCAAAAAAAATTATCAATAATATTTATATGAACTTTAAGAGAATATCGTAAACTTCACACATATATATACATCGTATACTCGATCTCGTCAACGTGAGGAAACACATTACGTATACAATGGCTTTGTTTAAACTTTAATGTTACTAACATATCAATCCACTAACTCCATCAATTTAAAATCAAGGACTTTATGCTTAAAATTTTAAAATTATAATTTAAATAGTTATGTTTTATAAATTTATTATAATATGTTAATTTTTAAATAATTTTTTTTTAATATATTATATAATTTTGATAGAGATTTCTAAGTTTTAATTGTGAAAGTATAAATTCATTAATAAATTTTAAAATTGTAAATTTATAAACTTTTTATTATCAAAATGACATGGTCACTATAATATTAAAATTGTAAATTTATAAATTTTTTATTATCAAAATGACATGATCACTATAAGATTTGGATAAGATATTGAATGAGTAATCATTAAATTGGTCATTGGGTAGGAGTCAGGGTGTCCTTGGGTATCTATGGGGGTTCATCATGGGTTCTGAAGGAATAAGTGAAGCAATCCTTGCAAGGGGTATAGGGTACTCTTCTAACAATCAATCGAAAACTTACATTTTATTGTAATCCTTGAGAATGGCTAACGATTCTCGTATCCAATTATTGATTGTGGTGAGAGATTCAAGGGATATCATAAGTCATATGATTTTAAATTCCACTCTAGTTGACAACATCCTAGCATCAATCCTAGCACAATCTAGACAAGAGGTTGATAAATCCAACAAAATCATATATTATCATGTTTTCTAAGAGAACACTCAGCAAGTGGATAGGTATGACAATGTTGGTACAATTATAAAAATGGGGTTCCTTAATACCAATGACATTTTAAATTACTAATCAATCCCATAAATATTTATTAATGAGTACAAAGGCACACATTGGGTCATTAATTAACCATGTGTCTCGTAGCAACAGACCGCAATATCAATGCAGGTATAGTAATGCGATGAGACCTATGATCCCCCATCACATGCTTGGAGTCATGAAGTTGCGTGATTATGAACTCTCATTAGCTTTTTCCTCTATCAAGGTGGGATGATGGAACAACTCTGAGGAAAAATCTTAGGGAATCACAAATTCATCTCTATGATGCAGTCTCTATGGTAGAGATTGTGTTTGGTTTGGATAATTTTGTTTTCGGTAGACACCCAGGCGAACCATTTCCTCTAAGATATTTTAGTGCAGACCCTAGGGGGGCTATTAAACATTTTGACTATTGTATGCTTTGGGTTTTGTGGAGTGGTTTGTGTTTCTATTTCTTCCCCAAGAATATTGCAACACCTTTTGTCTAGTTTTATTTATTACATCTTTGAAGGCTCTCTTCATTTATTGGGTGAACAAGAATTACCCTGTTAAGAAAGAGACACATTTTGAAAAACCAAGATTGGAGTGTGTGGAAAGGAATCTAGATTTTGGTTATCATCCTAAATCTGGAATTGGCCTAGGGTATCAATCCATGTATGATTCTGATGGATTATAGAGAGATTCAAAAAATCAAACGTATTCCCGAGATCATGAGGAGTTGATTCAATGCAACATGACTTCTACTTTCAATATCATGACAAATTTCCATGAGAATGGACATCAAGCCACATCTCGATTCACATAAATCATGGGGGCTCTCATTCAATAGAAGAAACAAATAGTTGTCCTTGAAGCAAAATGTAACCTACTTAGAAACATAGTTCTTAGCAAGGGAGATTAGTCAAGGGCTTCCAACTAAAATCTATGAGTAAATTCAATTCGGGAAGAGTCAATCTAAGAGGCAACTATGCACCAACTTGCTAAAGACAGATAGTGAAGAAGGAATATGTCCCATCTAACATAAGTCTAGTATTTTTTTAAGGTTGTTAAAATTCTAGGTATGTATTATAGACTTTACAACATTAAGAAACACTTGGATTTTGTTTCTAAAGATATAAATAGGCTATGTAATTGGCATTATTTTTTGTTCAAAAGTTTTTGAAATAGTATGATGATGTAATTTTGTTGTTGGCTCAAATTGTTAGTGTACATGCATCATTTTTTTTCACATACATAAGCTAATTCACTCCACTTTTCATGCATGATACAGTTCACTCCACTTTTCATATACTATCTAGTTCACCTTGATTGATTCTCAATCATTTTTTTTCTGCATTCCATGACCTAATTTATGACCTAATTTATTGACGGAGATATGTTTCTTGCCTCTAAGTCCCTATCTCTAAATGTTCTAGGCATGAAGAATGGATTAGTTCCTCGCTGCAATCTAACCTCGTCGAAATACATTAGTGCCTAATCGACCAACAACCGATGTGTGATATCTTTGTGTGAAGTGATATCTTTTTTTTTCACTTAGTTTGAAGTCGACTTGCCCACCTATAGTCTACCCATGGCTTGTTGTTGACCAGAGGAGTTCCATTGACTCGACTGGACTTAGAATCGATTAACCATAGCACCCTTTCTCTACTCGACTAATCTTCGACTTTACTTGCTCGTCGAAGAAGAGTTCCATTGACTGGACTAAACCCTTGAATTTTCTTGTACTTCAATGGAGGAAGGCCCGGCTCGAGTCGGCCCGCGTTTTTTACTGCCAACCTAGGAGGATCCGTTCACTGGTAGTTCAACTAAACCAAACTTGATTTCTTTCGACTAGTATTTTGTCTTGTGGCTCCACTGATTGATTGGATGGTGGATGGGTGTGCTGCAACCTTTTTTGGGGGGGAAATGAATGCCCTAGAAACATTTAAAACCCTTGATTGTGCATTCGGTGATTGCAATATTAACTTTTCACTTTGATTGAGGTCAACTCACTCCTGTGGTTGACTTGATCTTCGAGGTCAACCCATTTCCTTTGTGTTTGGTGTCTTGGTTTCCATTGATTCTTGACCTCTATCAAAGATGGTATTCGTTGATGAAGTTTTGAAGATGGCTTTGTGACACATTTGTAGTTATTGAAGGTAGTTATGATCTTGCATTTTGTCATTATTTATTGATATCGTTGATAGCTAGTATTTCCTTGACTATATTATTGTTCTAGCATACTCCTCTTTGGGTCTATTGTTGACTTATTTTGTTGTGAACAAATTATAAAGATGGTTATTGTTTTAGGATACTCCTCTTTGGGTTCATTTTCTGACTTATTTTGTTGTGAACAAATTATAGAGATGGTTAAATGATTGCAAGAATTTTGTGAGAATAAGGTTGTTGATTAGCTTTGTCAAAAAGTCATACCTTGCACTATGTTGTTATTTTATTGCAAATAGAGAATGAAGCCTTTTTTTCTAAAACACTATCACCTATAGAAAATGAAGATTGTTATCACTAATGAATCTAGGAAGATTATTGTCTTGGAGAGTACCATGGAAAGCATTTTCTAGAATTTTTTAAGGACAAGGATGATCTGGTCGATGATCTAGAGAAGGAAGTTAAATCTCTCTCTCATTCAAAAAATGTTTTCTTAAAGGAGGAAATACGTCGGCTGGAAGAGACCAATTCCAGCTAACTGATGAAGTTTCCCATTTACAGGCCTATATTGATGAGTTTTGTAAAGAAATTGCTCCTCTTCAAGAAGATAACACCAGACTGTTTGATGAATACCAGGCTTTGAAATAGTATTGTGATGCTTTGTTGCAATAGTTGATTGAGAAGGATGTGATTATTTAGGGCTTGCAGAACTACAAACAAAACCTTAAGTTGATAGTTAGACGATTGCAGAATGATGAAAAAAAGTCTTTTAATGTTGAGCTACCATGCTCACCTATTACTTCTTCCACCTTTGATAATATTGATTGTAGTCCATTTTTTTGTAAAAAGGATGATGACTATATTGTTTTTCCCATCCTTGAAAAACACACTACAGATACGGGGTCCCAACTGTTGAGCAAGTTGGGATATACCAAAGGAGGACTTGGGAAGAATGGAAAAGTAATTTTTGTTCCTATTGTGGATTTCATACGGGGTTTCTAGAAGAGAAACCTGTTAGAAAAATAGGTTTTCTCATTTTCACCATAGACAATATAGCAATATTGTCACCCAACCACAGGCACAAACGCCACCCCCGAGCACCTTAACCTTGACAGATATAATAATTTTGGAAGCAAACCCTAGAACCAATAGCCAACCAAGGTAGTGTACCTCTCTCCAGAGCTAGCGTACCAAGCATAAAGTCCAAACCATAACCAAGAGACCAAGTCACAATTGTTGTAGCTGCAACTCTCCTCTAGTCATGTGCACTACTTGTCCTTGCGTAGTTGTGAGAGACAGTGAGTCCAAGTGAGCTCTAGTGCCCTCTATTTATACTTCTCCAACTTACCTGACCGGTATGACTTCTCTTCCTAGAGGCTAATAACTTAATATTAATTATTATCTTGAGCTGACTTGTCTTCTAGGATTATTGTCCAACATTTTAGGGTTTCTCTTGATTTTCAGAATATTCTAGACTCATCAAAGGTTACACATGAAGGTTAATACCTCTCGTAGCTACTGTAATATCAAGACTCCCTCCTAGATAGGAAAGTATTAAAGGAATTGGTATTGAGAACAAACAAACCATTCAACTGGTAGCATCATCATAGCCACACATGCTCTCTCATGATGAAATCACGAGAACCATCATCACTATCCAACTAGATAGTCTCCATGGCAATCAAAACAATGTCATCCAATAGAACACAATTGTGTCTATTCATAGTAGTATGCAACTACTATCCAATGATACACATCCACACCTAGTAGCACACTGCTACTAATCGGTGACATAGAGTCACTACCAGTGCATTACATCCACCACAGTAGCATACAACTAATGTCCAAAGACATACAGTCCCTACAACAATCATACCATATGATATCAACCTGCATAACAATATCACAATACAAACTGAGTCATCTGGGCCATTCTTCCACTCACATCTATGAGATCTGGAAGAGCATCTACACTCGGAAATTTAAACATTAGCCATGGGCTATCTGGAATATTCTTCTCAAGCAAAGAAGAATAATTGTCCCTGATTTTTTAACCTGGATCGTTCACCTAACTGGGCCATTCTTCTGGCACTAATCATAGTGCAACCTAGAGAGAATGAGTCTGCCTAGAGAATGAATTTCCCTGATGACTAAACTTGGACCATTTACCTAACTCAACCATTCTTTCAACACTAATCACAATGCAACTTGTAGAGAATGAGTTTTCCCTAGGGAATGACTATTTGTACCATTTCCTATGGAAATGACTGTCTTACACCAACCTCCTATAACAGATCATTATTCATAACTTCTCACAACTGTGAACATCGAAATAATGACTTCCTGAAGAGACAAACCATTCTGCTTGACCACTACTCAGAGTGACTGCCAAGAAGAATGATTGTCCTAGACCATTCCCCCACACTGGACATAAGGGGAATCACTATCTATGGTACATCAACAATCTATCAGACCATTTTCATTACAAAAATGATTGTCCAATCTAGACCATTTTATGAACTGGAAAATGATTGTCCGTTACAAATCTTGGGCCACTCTCCAGACTAGAAGGTGACTGCTCAACCTGGACCATTTTCTAAACTGGAAAATGATTGTCCATAAATCAATAACATATCAGTGCTCCCTCCCAACCTAGGATTAATCACTTCCTTTTCCAATAAGGAAGTCATCTCCATGAGTCCCATCTTGTCCCTTAAGTATGCAAACTTTTCATCTTGGACAAAGGATTTACAAAAATATCTATCTTGCTCATATGTGGAGATATACTGGAGAACCACTTCTCCCCTTTGGACTCTATCATGAAGAAAATAATACTTTATATCAATGTGCTTCGACCTATCATGGAACAATTGGTTCTCTTAAATCTTCACACAACTCTGATTATCGCAATATGTCACGGTCGAATCCAACACCTGATCAAATAGTCCAAAAATTGGCTTACAGAGCCACATTTCTTTTGTACAAGCATCACAAGCTGCAATATATCATGCTTCTACAATGTTGAGTACAACAAAATTTTGTTTCCTACTAGCCTATGATATCATGGAAAATCTAAAACTGAAACATATCTAAGAAGAACCTATTTTGTCATCTGCACTCGTTGTTGTTATAGGGAAATTCCCCTGCGGACAAGTGAATATACTCTTGGATTCTATATCCCTACTACCGAGATAGAAAGATGCAAATGGATACTAACATCCCTTTAAATATAGTTAATCTAATCAAAAGAAAGAGAGGAATAAAGTATGATGTACCTTGTTTCAAATGTTGTCCTCACTTAATCCAATCTAAACTTGATCTCTAGGATCCTTAGCATGACACGATACCTGCAATGCAATGGACAACGAAGAAAACAAAGACTTCCTACTCTAGAAAGATTATTTTAAACCAAATTCATCCATAATAGAAAAGCATATGTAAAGATACATAAACTATAAGGAAATAGGCCAAATATATATTAATGAGAACATTAAAAAAACACTTACAATCTCTAGATGAAGTTGTAGCAGCCTCTCCACGTTCTCCTCATCCAACCCTTTCACGATGCTCCCAAGATCATAGGTTTGATATCCAAAGGATTTATCTGAAGATCATAAGTTTGATACCTCAGATCTACCTTCCTTCTCCATGGAAAGCCCTCATTATATAGGATTTGGAGGCTTAACCACCATGAATATATTTAGCCCCGGATGGGGTGACAGGGAGAATGAAGAGGCCACGTGGAAGGGAGCTGGGAGGCGGTGGCATGGCGCCTACCAGCTCGCATCAAACGCCCATTAAATTGACATGAAGTTACACAGACACATTCAATAGCGAAGCCTGCTCGCACAAGGGGAGGGTACCCGCACTAAGTCTCCGACTTTAATGAAGGTAAGAATGGCGGTGGCTATCGTGGTTAGCATAATGCTTGGGCTCATTGTGAACATTGCAATTCCAGGCCGCCGAGAGCACCTGAGAACCCCTGTCTCACAGAAGCATTGGCATTGCAGCAAGCTTGCTCGCGTCCGTCTGGAGCGGCCGCTTCGCTTGGCCGCACTGTCACCCTGCAACACCATGCCGAGAATTAGAGGGACACCACGACGGGGGGCAGCTTGGCATGCAGCGAAGTCGCGTCAAAAGCGAAAGGCAGATTTTGAAAAAGCAATTGCAGTGGCTGCCAGACGACGAAGGATGCGGGGAATGGCAATTGTCGAGGAGGTAATCCCGGATGAAGGAATAGAAAGCCCCCCTGCGCACACATTGTTCACGGTCCCGGAAAACTGGCATCCTCGCTCACATTTTGGTTTGGATAGCACCCCAGGAATGGCAACTGGAACGAGCTATCAAGGCGACAACCGCAAAGAAGAACCCTACTCTCCTTGCTATGTGGAGGAGGAAGCTCCTCCTGAACCCACCAGAGCAGATGAACCCACTAGAGCAGATGCAGGGCATGGAGCGACCACAGACAACAACCTGGCACAACCACCCTCCGTCGACGAAGGTTATCTCAATCTCATCTTTGATGTGAGAAATCTCCTAGATGACCAGACCTTCCACATTGTAAGGCTGGAGCAATGGCTAGATATGTTTTTCGCTGCGCACTCAAGAGCTACGTCGAAGAAACAATGCCCGACATGTGCCAGAGCTTACGCTTTTCCAGCACGATGGCGGCACACTGTGGACGACGACACTCACACTGGCTCCGAGGTTACTTGATGTTCAGACCCAGACTTTTCTTATGGTTTCATTTTAATAGTCTATGCGTTTTATATGTTTTAGGTTTAGCTATAAACATCAGACTTATGTTGCGGCCTGCCACTCCTGGTTTCCTACGGGCTAGAGTTAGTAGTGCCAATTTTGCTATTTACTGTATACTCTGCAACTATGATGCTACTTGGAGGGATGTCCAGCTGTCTCAGTTTCCTGCTCAGGTGGGACAGCTGGCATCCCCCACTGCTCTGTATTTTGTCAATGCTAATATAACAGGCTCCAACTCCTTTTTACTTAAAAAAAAAAAAACCATGAATATATTTAGGGAGAAAATATATCTTAAGGATTTTAGGGAGGAAATATCTCTCGAGGATTTTAAGGAGGAAATATTTCAACCATCCATGAATCCTTAACCTCTCCTCAAAAATAGGAAACCAATGTGAGGTGGATTCTCACACTAAAATAATTTCCTTTTCATGCATATTAATAATTAATTTATGTGCACATAGTATTTTGACCTTCATATAATATATTACTCCTCCACATTGACTATGGATTGTGACATATGTTATTTCATGGTTTTGAGGTGTATGAGACACTTAGCAAGGTTCATATGACACTTTTACGACACTTGCAACACTTAGGGAGAGGTACTTAGGTGTGGAAATTTGATGTGTAACACCTGCCCAATCTGAATTGATAAATTCATGAAGTTGTATATCATAAATCAAACATCCCACGAAAAAATTTCAAGGCATTTTTTTCAATTTATTCAATTCTCATGGATAGGTTCCACCTGGCACTATTTTCACAGCAAAGCAAATATATAGCTGAGTATTCTCCAAATACATCAACAAGCCATTCATTTGTCGATACAGGGATGGGTCTATTGGATTAGAGTCTCTCAACTTCTTCAGATTTGTCATCATGGAATTTTCCCATGTATTTTCAATCCATTATCTCGGACTTCTGAAGAACAATTTTGATACACTTCCTATGTCATAAGAAGTTTTCTCCATGCTTCTGTTGTATATGAGAGGATTTTCTCTAAGTTGATTGAATCCATACAAGGTCTTCTTCCATCTTGATACATAGGTCTCTTTCTCGTATACCTCAAAACTTTAAGGTTTTCCTACATATGTTTATTCCTTAATTGTTCTATTGAGAAGAATAGTCTTTACATCCATCTGATGTAAACTCCAACCCATGGATACTGCAAGAGATATAATGGCTCATGTAGAGATACATCTTGTTACTGTAACAAGATGTCATCATAGTATTCTCCCTCCTTTTGGGAGAACCCTCTAGCCCCAAATCTCGCCTTGTATCTATCAATGCTTCCATTTATAAGTATTTTTCTCAATTTCTCAGATAAATTGTTCTTCATCACAACTTCCTTCCATTCCTTCTACTTGACTGCTTCTAGTGGGTTCAAATCATGTTGGTGGTCTTATGATTTTCGGTGTAATGACTGGTTCAATTTGGTTGTTCTTTTTCTTTATTTCTTGGAATATTCATTTTCTTATTCATGTTCCTCTTCAACATTGGAGTCCATGGAATCTTCTATATATTCCATGCCCTTCCTTCCTAAGGGCTCCAAATTCTTCTTTTCATCATAGAAACATAAATTTAGATGGACAACCAAGGATATTCAAGGCTTCCTTTCGAAGAAAACTTCTTCTATGTTTGGTATGCGTTATATTCTTTGCACGAGTAGTAGTGTCTAAGCATATGCGATGGGCGCTTAGGGGGCTTAGAGGGGGAGCCACTAGGCCCCCCGTCGGGGGGTGCAAGGGAAGTGCCCTTGAAAAAAAAAAATCTTCCCCGAGAAGCATGTCATGTATTTAGGTGGTTTTTCGGCACATGGTTTTTTCTGATGGTTTTTCTATTTCTGGTTAAGGAATTAGGGTTTTGGACTAATCTAGGTCATTGGGTTAGGGTTTTGGATTACACTAGATTCTATATGTATTTTGTATTGTAAACATTGTAATACGATGAATGAATATAGAATATGCTAGTTTTCTCAGTTTGGGTTTCCAGGCGAAAAATCTATGTGTAATGTTTGTAATTGACATTGTATATTTTCTGTTCTTTTTCTGAATATATGTTTGCAGTAGATGTTGTACAAGGTTAGAATTTACATTTGGTATCATATCTTTATTGGCTTCAGGGGGGCGCCTTTGTGTTTAGGGTTTGGCTTGGGATAGTGATAAGCCTTGTTACAGTGGGAGATCTACAGTATTGTTTTTCAGGTGAAAAGAAATGGAAAGCAATTCGAAGATGGAGATCGAGAAGTTTAATGGGAAAAGTTTTGAGTTGTGGAAGCTCAAGATGGAAGATCTGTTGGTGGACAAAGATCAGTGGATCGCATTAGATCCAGGTACTACACCTACAAGAACTTCTGCAGATGACTGGAAAAAGTTGGATCGGAAGGCAAAGAGCACAATCCGACTGTGTCTCTCCGATTCAATATTACTGAATGTGTCAAAGGAAGCTACATCCAAGGATTTATGGGAAAATTTGGGTAATTTGTATCAGTATAAGTCCCTAGTAAATAAACTATTCCTGAGAAAGAAGTTGTATAACCTGAGGATGAGAGATAGAGACTCGGTGGAAGAGCATTTGAATGCCTTCATTACTGTGGTAAGCCAGTTAGTATCTATTGATATTAAAATTTTAGATGAAGATAAATGTATTAGTTTGTTGAGTTCTTTACCATACTCATGGGATATTCTAGTTGTGGCCATAGGTAGTAATAAAACTTCTTTGAAGTTTAAAGAAGTGGTCTCATCCTTGTTGTCAGAGGAGATGAGACAAAATAATATGGAAGGACATAACACAGACGCATTATTTGCAAGGGGACGTTCCCAGAAAAGAAATAGATCTAGTTTCTCAAGTGGGAGATCCAAGTCTAAGGGTATATCTAAATCTCCCATAAATTTTGTAAGGGTATGTTGGATATGTGGAAAAGAAGGGCACTACAAGAAGCAGTGTAGATCCAAAGTTGAGAAAAAGAAGGGATCTGAAGAATCTTATTCTACAGAAGAAAAGGCCTCCAAGGAAGATGAAGGGGATGTGTACTTGGCCTCTTCAAGCACACATGTAGATCATGAGGCATGGTTGGTTGACTCTGGTGCATCCTTTCATATGACTCCCCACAGGGAGTGGTTCTGTGAATATGAAAAGTATGGTGGAGGTAATGTTTTCTTAGGTAATGATTCGACAACCAGAATCATAGGAAGAGGAAGGTTCAAGTTGAGGCTCATAGATGGAAGGATTAGAACGTTGCCTGGTGTTTTTTACATCCCAGGTATGGTCAGAAATTTGATTTATGTAAGCAAAATGGAAGATGCAGGGCTAAAAACAATATTTGAAAAGGGAACTTCCAGGATGGTTTGAGGAGAAATGGTGTTGATGAAGGGAGTTCGGTTTGGAGATATGTATAAGCTTCTAGGAAGAAATATTAGTGATGGGTGTAATAGATCCATTGTTCCTAATATTGGAGTTGGAGAAGAAAGAAATCCTATAGTCTCTGGAGAAAAGGTTATGTTGTGGCATCAAATACTGGGGCATATCGGAGAGAAGGGTCTTCTACTTCTACATGGTAAAGGTATGGTTGAAGGTATGTATAACTTCTCCTAGATTTTGATTTCTGTGAACATTGTTTATATGGGAAGAAGAATAGGGTAAGATTCCCCTCTGGTGTAATGAGGGAAGAAGGAATTTTATAGCTAGTTCAAAGTGATGTTTTTGGACCTGTGTTGGTCCCATCATTGGGAAAATATGTGTACTATATCTCATTTATAGATGAATTCTCGAGGAAAACTTGGATATATTTCATCAGGAAGAAATCTAAAGTTTTTGATAGGTTTAAAGAGTTTAAGGTTCTTGTTGAGAATCAAACAGAGAAAATAATTAAGGTGTTGAGGACTGATAATGGTGGAGAGTTCTGGGGGAATGAATTTGAATAATTCTATAAGAAGTGCAATATAGAAAGGTAGAAGACTACTCCATATACACCTCGACAGAATGGAGTTGCAGAAAGGATGAACAAGATGTTGATGGAAAAAGCAAGGTGCATGCTCAGTGGTGTTGGGTTAGGGTAAGAATTCTGGGCAGAGGCAGTGGGTACTGCATGTTATCTTGTCAACAGATCACCCTCATCAGCGTTGGATGAAAAGACTCCACAAGAGGTATGGACTGGTAAAGAACCTTCTCTCACACATCTTAAGGTATTTGGATGCGATGCATATGTTCATGTTCCAAAGAAAAAAATGAGTAAGTTGGATAAGAAGGCTGAAAAATGTATCTTTATTGGATATAAAGATGGTCTCAAAGGTTATAAGCTTTCGAACCCAGAAACTAAGAAGGTAGTGTATAGCCAAGATGCGGTATTTAGAGAAATGAAGGATGTTGTTAAACAGGAAGTCCTACCAAGTAAGGAAGAACCAGAGAAGATAGAGTTTGATCTAAAGGATGATGAATCAAACTCTATAGAAGAACATGAATCAGAATAASAAGATCCTCATACTTCAATATTGAGGAGATTGGTTTGAGAAAGAAGGCTACCAGAAAGGTATAGTCCATATGATTTTCGTTAAAATTTTTATTTTTMTATTACTGATGATGATCCTAGAACTGTCAGGGAGGCAGTGGATTCAGAGGATGGAAATCTCTGGAAAAGGGCCATGGAAGAAGAAATGGCATCTTTGGGTAATAATGAGGCTTGGGATCTAATGGAGTTGCTAACTGGAAGAAATCCCATTGGCAACAAATGTGTATTTAAAAAGAAGTTGAATGCAGAAGGAAAAGTGGATAAATACAAAGCTCGGTTAGTAGCAAAGGGTTATTCCTAGGTTGAGGGAATTGATTTTTGTGAGATTTTTTCTCCTGTTGCCAAGTTAACCTCCATAATATTTTTTTTATCTGTTGTTGCTACATTTGATTTTGAAATAGAAAAAATGGATGTGAAGACAACATTCCTACATGTGGATTTGGAAGAAGAAATCTATATGAAGCAACCAGAAGGTTATGTTGTGAAAGGAAAGGAGTTGGTATGCAAGATGAAAAATTTCGTGTATGGTTTAAAACAATCACCAAGGATTTGATATCAAAACTTTGATACTTATATGCTGGGACTTGGCTTCACAAGAAGCAAAGAGGATCATTGTGTGTATTTTAAATTAATTGGTGATCATTTGATTTATTTGGTCTTGTATGTGGATGACATGTTGTTGATAGGAAACAACAAGGAGATTAT
>SNQJ01S0010479.1:256310-269216 GCA_010110895.2 Picea sitchensis
TACTAGCACTTTCAATTATAGAAGTTGAATACATGGCATCCACTCATGCAAGTAAGGAAGAAGTATGGTTAAAAATATTGTGTTTAGGTATTGGGTTGGTACAACAAGTTGTAAGGATAGAGTGTTATAGCCAGAGTGCAATTTTTTTGGCGAAAAACCCTACTTATCATTCAAAGACAAAGCACATTGATGTTAAATATCACTTTGTGAGAGACATGATTGAAGAAAATAAAGTATCACTGGTGAAGGTGGACACTTTGAAGAATTTTGCAGACTCATTAACAAAATCTGTGAGCACTGAGAAGTTATCTTGGTGTAGAGGATCCATGGGCATTGCTACCCTGGATTGTTGACTATGTAACCCTATAAACCCCTATATGCAAAGAAAGCAATAAGTGGGAGAATGTTGGGTATGTGTTATATTCTTTGCACGAGTATTAGTGTCTGAGCGTATGCACTGGGCACATAGGGGGGTTAGAGGGGGGGCCTCGGGAAACATGTCATGTATTTAGGTGGTTTTTCGGCACATGGTTTTTTCCGATGGTTTTTATATTTTCGGTTAAGGAATTATGGTTTTGGACTAATCCATGTCATTGGGTTAGGGTTTTGGATGCCTCTGGCTCCTATATGTATTTTGTATTGTAAACATTGTAACATGATGAATGGATATAAAATATGTTGGTTTTCCCGGTTTGGGTTTCCAGGGAAAAATCTATGTGTAATGTTTGCATTTTCCATTGTATCTTTTATGTTCTTTTTCTGAATATCTGTTTGCAGTAGATATTGTACAAGTTTAGAATTTACATTCTAGACTCAATATGGACACGTGTTTCTTAGCATGGTTGCTACTTCCAATGAAGAACATGGAAAAATACCTCATAGTCTTCTCGAATTCTTCAATGGATCACATTTTCTCCTAATCCTAGCTTCATGATAAATATGCATGCTCTTATTTTGGAATTTTGCAATCATCTCCCTCCATCTGAGAGATTCCATGCTTCATTTTGCTGCATCTCTCTTTTATTTTTGCAAAGTGTCACAAGCATGTTCTGGTTTCCTTTTGATTACTGAATTCCTCTGATTATGATTCCTTCAAAGTCTCTTTAAGTTTGTTTCTATATGTTCTGATTGTTTCCCATCTAGCAGTTGTTGCAAGCATTGTGTCATCCTTATAAACTTCTTCTATGAGAGATTCCGCAAATATTGTTCATCAAAGGTTTGTGAACATATTTCACAAGGGTACCTTCTCGAAACAAGACAAGAAGCAAAAGAAATATCCAAGACAATATGTTTATGATAGGAAATCGAAACAATAATAAGGACAAGGATAGAGTCAATTTCTACAAGCCTAGAAAGACATCTCATGATAGCCTTCATGAAATAACCTACCAGAGACAACAAGTACAACAATGTTTCTGATACCACATCTTTCATATGAAGGATAGTTTCTTGGTTGCATTACTAAGATGATCTTGTTTGAGAAGAAGAACAAAAAAAAAATTTAGAGGAGGTGTTAGTTTATGTTTCCAAATAAGTACACTGAGTAGTATAATCTACTAAGTACTTATCAATACTCACTTAAGTGAAAATAATAAAGATGTCAAACTTTATATGAAAAGATGGAGTCTTGCTATTGTTCCACTTGTATTTATTTTCTTTCGAGACAAGTATCCTTTCCGACCTTTCCTTTAAACTTAAAACAATATGCTTTCTTGACAGAAAATTGAGTTAGAGAATACGATATCAACCTTTTAAGATCTTGACTAAGTTCAACTTATGACTTTGACCAGAATTTTATAATGGTTAAGGGAGTTGATTGTTTGAGGGAACCAACCTCCAACTAAAATATGCAATGATCGTGTCCACATTTGGATTTTACATCCACTCTTCATGGACAATTACAATGATGTGGTCCTGTGATAGCTTGGTTTGGTCCATGTCTAAACATATTTATAGATGGTCCTTATGGATTGGTATATCATCATGATATCTATAAGATTGTTCATGTTCTTATGGAGCATACTCTTTATGCTTCAATGCAACGGTGTCTTTAGACACAAACACTATTGTTAGGAAATCTCTAGTCTCTTCTGTTGTCACTTACCTGTTCCAATAGGAATAATAATGATGAAAATTCCCCTAATGATAGAGTTAAATCACAATATTTTCATGCTTTAGTTGTTTTTTCTTGATCATCGACCACATGGAATCTTGATTTTGGAGCCTTTAATCATATTGCCTCATCTCACGATTCCTTCACTTATTTGGATCCATGCACCAGTCTTACCATTTTAATGGGAGATGATATAGATGTTCAAATCACACATTTAGGTACCGGAAAGAGAGTGGATTTCACTCTATATTCAATAGTGATTTTAGAGATTTATGATGGATCAAAAGTTGTAGTTAGGGTAGTATATCACTAGTCCAGGTTGTATGTTTTTTCCCATTTCATTCCTAAATATCCTTTTTTTATTATTAATAACACATGCTAATGAAGTCAGTAGGTTATCTCATGAGATATTTTGTCACCTCAATTACTACTACTTGTAGCATCTTAGCAAGTAGTGTATGGTAACAAGTTTAATGAACACAAAAAAAATGACGAAGTTTATCAAGGTTGCATATTTGGAAGACATCCACGAGATAAATTTTTCAAGGGGAAGTCATGGAGGGCCTCCTCACCCTCTTAGCTTGTTCACATTGACATCATGGTCTCATTCCCTCACCCATCCATGAGTAGGGCCAAGTATGTTTTGACTTTATTGATGATTGGTCAAGGTAAACGTGGGTGTATTTTCTTAGAAACAAAAATGAAGTATTTGAGTATCAAAGACTTCAAAGAACTTGTAGAGAAGGTGTTGTTTCATTACATTCACTTTACCAAATCCTTCACCCAGTAGAAGTTCATATATTTACAAGATCACTTGAGAGTGAAGAAGACATATACTTCAAAGAAGGATGCTTAATTTACTTTGATTATCCTCTCTTTTATTTTTCATGGGGGTTCGTACTAGGTTTTCCCTCTTTCCTGACTTTTTGGGAATATTTTTTATACTGGGATGCCTAACATGGCTTCATATTGTCAGGACCCAACCTTTTTTTCATGTATCATACTCACCTAAGTTAGGGTTAAGGGGGTTTTAGTGTATATGCATCATTTTCCCTCACATGCATGAGCTAGTTCAATCTACTTTGCAATGGATGGGTCATATTGTCAGGACGCAAAAAAAATTTCATGTATCATACTCACCTAATTTAGGGTTAAGTGGGGTGTTGGTCTATATGCATCATTTAACCTCACATGCATGAGCTAGTTCAATCTAATTTCCAATGCATGGGCTAGTTCACTCCACTCTGCATGCATGGACTAGCTCACTCCACTCAGCATGCTTGGGCTAGTTCACTCTACTTCACATGAATGAGCTAGTTCACTCCACTTTCACTTTTCATGTATGAACTAGTTGGCCCATAGAAGAAGAGACCTAGGGGAAAACCTAGGAAGGTGGTTGGCACTACTGGGGCTAGTGTCGATGGTGCTCTAGTGGGTGGTCATGTCGTCCATAGAAACACAAACAAAGAGGCGATGTTGGGATTTACCGGTTGTATTGGGGTGATGCAGAAGAGACCTAGGAGAAGACCTAGGAAGGTGGCTTATAATACTGGTGCCAACGTTGGTGTTCGTCTAGTGGGTGGTATGTCGTCCAGAGAAATAAAAACCAAGAGGTAGTATTGGGATTTGTCGATGGTATTGGGGTGGTGCAGGGATCATTTATCTCTGACTCTAACAAGACAACATATGAAATCCAACATGTTCCTGCTTCATTGTGAGGTGATTTATTTTTAAAATAGTAATTGCACTCATCTATTGTTTTATTCATATGACAATGATGGTTTTATTAATAGAAAAAGTAGGACCAATTTATCGTTTGGGAACAATCAATTATATTCGATATAAACCCTCATTGATAAAGTGTTTTTTCAAACTGCAGAAACTTGGGTGAGCCAGGGAGATCAATCCAAAGAACATGAGAAGATGATCAGGATAGATGAAGCTATTGTGCAAGAAACCAAGTCGACCAAGCAAGGACATGATCCATCTTCATACATAGGTCTCTTTTTGGGATACCTCTAAACTTTGAGGTTTCTCTACATATGCTTCTTCCTCAATTGCTTTATTGAGAAGAACAGTATTTACAACCATCTAATGTAAACTCCAACCCATGGATACTGCAAGAGATATAATGGCTCGTGTAGAGATATATCTGGTTACTGGAACAAGATGTCATCATAGTCTTCTCCCTCCTTTTGGGAGAACCCTCTAACCCCAAATCTCACCTTGTATCTATCAATGCCTCCATTTATAAGTATTTTTCTCAATTTCTCACGTACATTGTTCTTCATCACAACTTCCTTCCATTCCTTCTGCTTGACTGCTTCTAGTGGGTTCAAATCAGGCAGGTGGTTTTATGATTTTCGGCATAATGACTGGTTCAATTTGGTTGTTATTTTTCTTTCTTTCTTAGAATCTTCGTGTTCTTCCTCATGTTCCTCTTCAATGTTGGAGTCCATGGAATCTTCTATAGATTCCATGCCCTTCCTTCCTAAAGGCTCCATCTTCTTCCTTTCATCATAGAAACATAAATGTAGATGGACAACCAAGGATATTCAAGGCTTCCTTTAGAAGAAGATTTTTTCTAGAGTCAAGATGAACGTGTGCTGCTTAGCATGGTTGCTACTTCCAATGAAAAACATGGAAAAATACCTCATAGTCTTCTCAAATTCTTCAATGGATCACATTTTCTCCTAATCCCATCTTCATGATAAATATGCATGCTCTTCTTTTGGAATTATGAAATCATCTCCCTCCATCTAAGAGAGTCCATGCTTCCATTTGTTKCATCTCTCTTTTCTTTTTTCAAAGYGTCACAAGATTGTTCTGGTTCCCTTTTGATTACTCCATTCCTCTGAGTCAGATTCCCTCYGAGTCTCTTTAAGTTTGTTTCTATCTGTTCTAATTGTTTCCCATCGAGAATTTGTTGCAGGCATTGTGTCATCCTAATAAAAAAWTTCTATGAGAGCTTAGATTGTTCCCCAAAGGTTTGTAAACATATTTCACAAGGGTACCTTCCCGGAAAAAGACAAGAAGAAAAATAAATATCCAAGACAATATGTTTATAATAGGAAATTGAAACAAGAATACRGACAAGGATAGRGGCAATTGCTACAAGCATGGAAATACATCTTCATGATAGCCTTCATGAAATAAATTTCCCRAGACAACAAGAAAAACAATGATTTTGATACAACATCTTTCATATGAAGGATAGTTTCTTGGTAGCATTACTAAGATGGTCTTGTCTGAGAACAAGAACATAAAATATTTCCTAGAGGAGGTGTTAGTTTATGTTTKCAAATAAGTACTCTGAGTAGTATAAKATACAAAGTAMTTATCAATACTCACTTAAGTGACAATAATAAAGATGTCAAACTTGATATGAAAACCTAGAGTGTTGCTATTGTTCCACTTGGATTTCTTTTCTTCTTAGACAAGTATCCTTTYTGACCTGTCTTTTAAACTTAAAACAATATTCTTTCTTGACAGAAAATTGAGTTACAGAATAYGATCTCAACCTTATAATATATTTATTAAAGTCATCTTATGACTTTCACCAGAAGTTGATAATGCTATAACAACCATMGATATATCAAGTCAAACCTAGAGAGCATGTTGATCTTCTGAATGCACTGAATCCAAGATCACTGCTTTGGACAAGATCCCTTACACATTCCCTTTATTRCCCAACTGTGACGGTAAGCGTCAGAATGACTTTCTTGAACCATATGTTTAGCYACTAGAGGATTGGTAAACCTAATAATGTTCCTTTCTGTAGATCTCTCTTGGGCACATCATACACTTTCTTCATGCTAGATCTTATGTCTTCATGAATGCCACATTTTGAGGTTCCTTCTCTTTTMTTGCTTCAAATTGTGGTTCCATGACCTTGATATCATGGATGATTTTAGGGGTAAATTTTTCTAATGGGATAATTTTCCATGGTTTTTCSCCCAAAAATATTYTCTATTCTAAAAATGATTCACCCAAATTCTATAGGATAAAATTATTTTACCTTGAAAATTTCCAAAACTTTATACAAATTATATAAAATCCTTATAAATTTGAATATTTTTACAAAAATATCGCTAAACATTTGATAGTTGGCATATGAAGGATTAGTACGATTCACCAAGGTTTCTACATTTTAAAATAAATTTTCATCCTTAAAATCATCCATGCTTGATATCAAATGCTTTATTCTTGGCAAGGATGGGGTCAATCCTTTACTTCCATCCTCTAAATTTAGAAACCCCTTCTAACTTTCTTTTTGAATTCATAGAGTAAGACACGACTTCTTTGACGTGGTCAACCTTTGACCTTGACTTGGTCAAGATTTGAATTTGACCAACAACTCAAAATTGACGTCTTAGCTTGCTGAGAGTGCCAAGCAGTTCTCTAGGCTAGGGAGCACTAGGTTATCTAGGAATTAGGTCAAAAGATTCACTAAAGGTGCCTCAACACGGGGGTTCGGGTTTCATTGTTGCAAAAAGACTATGACAACAACTGAAATTGTAACTGAGAAAATCCTCCCAATCTACCTTCGAGTGGTTAGACTATCCGAAGATAGTGTGGGCCCATAACCTGTTAGAAAACTAGGTGTGATCGTTTTCACCATAGACAATATGGAAATATTGTAACCCAACCATAGGCACAAAGGCCACCCAAAATCACCTTAATCTTGACAGATAGAATTATTGTGGAAGAAAAACCTAGAACCAATAGCCAACCAAGGTAGCGTACCTCTCTCCAAAGCTAGCATACCAAGCAGAAAGTCCAAACCATAACCAAGAGAAAGTCTAACCATAACCAAGAGACCAAGTCACCACTGCTACAGCTGCAACTCTCCTCTAGTCATGCACACTACTTGTCCTTATGAAATTGTGAGAGAGAGTGAGTCCAAATGAGCTCTAATGCCCTCTATTTATACTGCTCCAACTTACATGGCTGGGCCGACTTCTCTTCCTGGAGGATAATAACTTAACATTAATTATTCTCTTGAGTCGACTTGTCTTCTAGGATTATTATCCAACATTTTAGGGTTTATATTGCTTCCCAAAATATTCTAGACTCCTCAAAGATTACATGTGTAGGTAAATACCTCCCACAACTACTGTAATATCAACAAAACCTACTGTTGATTCTGTTGAAAACATTGATGAGTTGGTTTTTCCTAGCATGCCAAAATTTCATAATGTTGTTGCAGATGACATTGTTGTTGGTATGCCATGTTGTTCTACTCATGTAAGTAAACCAAAATCTAAGCTTACATCCTCTAATTACCTAGAATAGACATATTTGCGATATAGTCATCCTTGTCATAAAAATCGAGGGAATGGAAATTGTTCTTTCAAAANTGTTGTTGGTATGCCATGTTGTTCTACTCATGTAAGTAAACCAAAATCTAAGCTTACATCCTCTAATTACCTAGAATAGACATATTTGCGATATAGTCATCCTTGTCATAAAAATCGAGGGAATGGAAATTGTTCTTTCAAAATTTTTCATAAAAGACATGAAAGACATAACTGTGGATCAATATTGGTTATAGGGATAGATTGCAGTTAGATTAATGAATGGTCATGGAATAATATGAAAAAATGCTCGAGGAATTCATACATTTGTATCCTCAACTATATGATCATATAGTGTTCCTCTTTCCTCTTTCCTCAACTATATAAAAAACTATGACAAGAATTGCAATTGTAACTGAGAAAATCCTCCCAATCTACCTTCGAGTGGTTAGACTGTCTGAAGATAGTGCAGACCCATAAATTGTTAGAAAAATAGGTGTGCTCATTTTCACCATAGACAATATGGAAATATTTTCACCCAACCATAGGCACAAAGGCCACCCCAAATCACCTTAACCTTAACAGATAAAATATTTATGGAAGAAAAACCTAGAACCAATATCCAACCACGGTATCGTACCTCTCTTCAAAACTAGCATACCAAGAAGAAAGTCCAAACCATAACCAAGAGAAAGTCCAACCATAACCAAGAGACCAATTCACCACTGTTGTAGCTGTAACTCTCCTCTAGTCATGCACACTACTTGTCCTTATGTAGTTGTGAGAGAGAGTGAGTCCAAATGAGATCTAATGCCCTCTATTTATACTGCTCCAACTTACATGACTGGGCCGACTTCTCTTCCTGGAGGATAATAACTTAATATTAATTATTCTCTTGAGTCAACTTGTCTTCTAGGAACAGTATCCAACATTTTAGGGTTTATCTTGCTTCTCAGAGTATTCTAGACTCATAAAAGGTTACATGTGTAGGTAAATACCTCCCACAACTACCGTAATATCAACAAAACCTACTGTTGATTGTCTTGAAAACATTAATGAGTTGGTTTTTCCTAGCATGCCAAACTTTCATAATGTTGTTGCAAATGACATTGTTGTTGGTATGCCATGTTTTTCTACTCCTGTAAGTAAACAAAAATCTAAGCTTACATCCTCTAATTACCCAGGATAGACATATTTGCGATATAGTCATCCTTGTCATAAAAATCTAAGGAATGGAAATTATTCTTTCAAAACTTTGCAAAAAAGACATGAAAGACATAACTGTGGACCAATATTGCCTACCGAGATAGATTGAAGTTAGATTAATGAATGGTCATGGAATAATATGCAAAAATGCTCGAGGAATTCATACATGCATATCCTCAACTATATGATCATACAATGTTCCTCTTTCCTTCTATTGAGTGGTCGACTGCAGTTCAACCAAACATGATAGTCGACTGGTGTTTCGATTGAGATATTCGTCGATTAGAGTTTTGATTGGTGTTCGTTGATTGGAGTTCCACTTGAGTTATTGGGAGATATAGTCGAGTACTACTTCTTATATTAGTACATGTCTGATGTAGAGGTTGTTGGATGGGTTGAGACTAATTATATTGATTTCTTCTTATCTATTTGATTGATTGAATGGCTTATGATGTCTTGGTTTCTAGTCAACTAGATGACTGAGATTGTGCTTTTTGGACAATATTTTGGAAACTTATCAGATGAATTGGATGGATTCCTTTAATCAGCATTGATGGTGACAGTTTTCATACTTCTTTTGGATCATTTTTATATCGTTCTTTATCATGTTGTTGTCTGCACAAATTAAGGGGCATGAGTGCTATCTAATTTTTATTTTCTCCAAGATGAGTTTAGAGTGGGGTGTTGGAATCTTGTGTTTCTTTGTAACCTAACATTTTCGGATTAAGGGAGTTGATTGTTTGAGGGAACCAACCTCCAACAAAAATATACATTGATCGTGTACACATTTGGATTTTAAATCCACTCTTCATGGACAATTAGAATGATGCAGTCCTGTGATTGTTTGGTTTGGTCCATGTCTAAACCTATTTATAGATTGTCCTTATGGATTGGTATATCATTGTGATATCTCTAAGATTGTTCATGTTTTTAAGGAGCATACTTTTTAAGCTTCAATGCAACGGTGTCTTTAGACACCAACACTATTGTCAGGAAATCTCTAGTCTCTTCTGTTGTCACTTACCTGTTCCAATAGGAATAAGAATGATGAAAATTCCCTTAATGATAGAGGTAAATGAAAATATTGTCATGTTCCAATTGTTTTTTCTTCATCATCGGCCACATGGAATCTTGATTTACGATCCTCTAATCATATGGCCTCATCTTAGGATTTCTTCACTTATTTGTATCCATGCACCAATCTTTCCATTTTCATGGGAGATGATACACATGTTCAAATCACACATTTAGGTATCAAAAAGAGAGTGGATTTCACTCTGGATTCAATAGTGATTTTAGGGATTTATGATGGATCAAAAGTTGCAGTTAAGGTAGTAGATCACTAGTCTAGGTTGTATGTTTTTTCCCATTTCATTCCTAAATATCCTTTTTTTCTATTAATAACACATGCTAATGAAGTTAGTAGGTTATGGAATGAGAGATTTTGTCACCTCAATTACTGCTACTTGTAGCAGCTTAGCAAGTAGTGTATGGTAAAAAGTTTAATGAACAAAAAAAATGATGGAGTTTATCAAGGTTGCATATTTGGAAAACATCTAGAAGATAAATTTGTCAAGGGGAAGGCATGAAGGGCCTCCTCACCCCCTGAGCTTGTTCACAACCGCATCATGGTATCACTCCCTCACCCATCTGTGAGCAGAGCCAAGTATGTGTTGACTTTATTGATGATTGGTCATGGTAAATGTGGGTGTATTTTCTTAGGAAAAAAATGAAGTACTTGAGTATATCAAAGACTTCAAAGAACTTGTAGAGAAGGTGTTGTGTCATTACATTCACTTTTACTGGGTTTTCCCTCTTTCCTAACTTTTTGGGAATATTTTTTGTACTGGGGTGCCTAACATGGCTTCATATTGTCAGGACCCAATTTATTTTTCATGTATCATACTCACCTAAGTTAGGGTTAAGGGGGGTGTTAGTGTATATGCATAATTTTCCCTCACATGCATGAGCTAGTTCAATATACTTTGCAATACATGGGCTAGTTCACTCCACTCTCCCTGCATGGACTAGCTCACTCCACTCTACATGCATGGGCTAGTTCACTCTAATTCACATGCATGAGCTAGTTCACTCCACTTTCACTTTTCATGCATGAACTAGTTCATTGTAATTCACATGCATGAGCTAATTCACTCCACCTTCCATACATGAACTAGTTCACTCCACTTTGCATGTTCCTATCATAGTTTCATTTTCCACATAATACGATGATACATGAACTAGTCACTCCACTTTGCATGTTCCTATGATAGTTTCATTTTCCACATAAGACGATGATATGTGGGAGAAAGCATATGATACATAGTGGAACTCGTAGGAACAAAAATTGGGATCTTGAGAAGAAAGTATAGCCTGGAGCAAGAGGCGAAGCAACAACAACCGCCCATTTATGGCGTTTTTTCCCCCACAATCATTGTTGGGTCATGGCTGCAGCCCCGCATGGGATATCTCATGTGCCCACAAAATAAGAGACCTAGGGGAAGACCTAGGAAGGTGGCTCCCACTTATCCAGTGTTCCTGTAGAAGAAGAGACCTAGGGGCAGACCTAGGAAGGAGGTTGGCACTATCGGGGCCAGCGTCGGTGGTGCTCCAGTGGGTGGTCATGTCGTCCAGAGAAACACAAACAAAAAGGCGTTGTTGGGCTTTGCCGATTGTATTGGGGTGATGCAGAAAATACCTAGGGGAAGACCTAGGAAGATGGCTCCTACTATCGGCGCCAGCGCCGATGGTGGTCCAGTGGGTGGTCATGTCATCCAAAGAAACACAAACCAAGAGGCGGCGTTGGGCTTTGTCAGTTTTATTGGGGTGACGTAGAAGAGACCTAGGGGCAGAACTAGGAAGGTGGATCCTACTATCAGTGTCAGCGCCAGTAGTGGTCCAGTGGGTGGTGATGTCGTCCAATGAAACACAAACTAAGAGGTGATGTTGGGATTTGTCAATGGTTTATGACATTGGGTGCGGGGATCGGTTATATCTGACTTGGCAAGGCCACATACGAAATACAATATTGTGTCATACTTATAAACTTATTCTATGACAAATTCTACAAATATTTTTCATCAAAGGTTTGTCAACATATTTCACAAGCGTACCTTCCTAGAACAATAAAAGAATCAAAATAAATATCCAAGAAAATATGTTTATGATAGGAAATCGAAACAAGAATAAGAACAAGGATATAGACAATTTCTTCAATCCTGAAAGACATCTTCATGATAGCCTTCATGAAATAACCTACCCGAGACAACAACAACAACAATGTTTCCAATACAACATCTTTCATCTGAAGGATAGTTTCTTGGTAGCATTACTAAGATGATCTTGTCTAAGAACAAGAACAAGAAATATTTCCTAGAGGAGGTGTTAGTTTATGTTTGTAAATAAGTACACTGAGTAGTATAATCTACTAAGTACTTATCAATACTCACTTACCTGACAATAATAAAGATTTCAAACTTGATATGAAAACCAAGATTCTTTCTACTGTTCCACTTGGATTTCTTTTTTTCTAAGACAAGTATCCTTTCTGACTTGTCCTTTAAACTTAAAACAATATGCTTTCTTGACAGAAAATTGAGTTAGAGAATATGATCTCAACCCTATAATATCTTGACTAAAGTCATTTTATGACTTTAACCAGAAGTTCATAATGTTATAAGAACCATAGATATATCAAGTCAAACCTGGAGAGTTTGTTGATCTTATGAATGCACTGAATCCAAGATCATTTCTATGGACAAGATCCCCTGTACATTCCATTTGTTACCCAATTTTGACGATAAACCTTAGAATGACTTTTCTAGACTAGAGGTTTAGCTACTAGAGGATTGGTAAACATCATAATGTTCCTTTCAATAGATCTCTCTTGGGCAAATCATACACTTTCTTCAAGCTAGAACTTATGTCTTCATGAATGGCACGTTCTGAGGTTCCTTTTATTTTCCTGCTTCAAACTCTGATTCCATGATCTTGATATCAAATAATTTATTCTTGGAAAGGATGGGGTAAATCCTTGTCTTCAATGCTATGAAGTTAGAAACCTCTTCTAACTTATTTTTTGACTTCATAGGGTAAGTCATGACTGCTTTGACTTGCTCAACCTTTGAATTTGACTTAATCAACCTTTGAATTTGACCAACAACTCAAACTTGATTTCTGGGCTTGCTGAGAGTACCAGGAGATGTGCTAGGCTAGGGCATATTAGTTTATCCAGGAATTAGGTGAAGCACTTGACTTAAGGTGCCTAAACACGAGGGTTATGGTTTTGTT
>SNQJ01S0010479.1:279833-299657 GCA_010110895.2 Picea sitchensis
CAAAAAACAATTGATAAAAAGGTATCGTGAATTTAGAAATGACGAAACTCTTATTTTCAGAAATCCGAAACCTGAAAAATAAAAATCTAGGTCTTAAGGATAAAAAATTTAAGCTCTGTTTCAACACTCAGCAGAGGTAGATTGAACGAAGTTCACCTCAGAGGTTTTTCCGGTGGAAGGAGTAGGAGACGAAGAATTTTGAACATTAGAAGTAGTAGACTTGGGATTGGTGGGAGAGGCTTGTGTAGATTGAGGTTGAGCATGGAAAGTTCCAATCACACCATCAGCCGCATGAGAAGCAACAAAGGTACTTGAGGTAGTGGTGGTAGAAGGACAAGGTGCATCAGGGAGAAAATTGTAAAGAGTACCTATTTGTGAATAAACGAGGTCGAGGTACTGAGCATGACTGATCACCTGTTCTTCTGTGACAACTCCACCCATGGCAATGTCACAAGACATTTTATTCACGAAGGATTTCATGAACCATTATGCCAATAACTAATCAGATAGATCGAGTTTGATCAAATGTTGTCTTTGTCTCCACTCATGAATGTGATCAGAGATATGAGTGGCCTTATTTTGCTTGAAGGAACTTGAAATATCGGTTCTCGTTTCATAACGGATTGACAACTGGTAGTGGGTGATGAAATCCATGGCTAGGGTACTGAAGTTGGTGAATAAGCCTTGTGGTAATTCTATATACCACTTTGTAGCCGAACCCATAAGAGTTCGTTGTAGAGTTGTAACCGAATGGAATCATCCATCAAAGAGTTGAACGAACACCAAAGGTGAAAATTCATGACATGGTTGTTTGGATCTTCTCCCGGTTTACCATCAAATTTTGGAATGTCAGATGGTAGCTTGGCGAGTATAATGGGCCAATGGGGAGAATGTAGGATGGGGTCATTCAATATTCTAGACAATTCAGGAAGGTCCAAAGTGGATAAAAAGGGTAATTTTCTATTTCCATGAGGATACTGGTGACTTTGGGGAGGGAGTCCCGTTGGTATACCAATAGGACCGTAAGCAATCTACATGTGAGGTGAAGGTCCTGAAAGATTCATATCTGAGTGTGGAGGCATGTAGACCATAGGGTTGTACTAATTAGGGATGTTCCCCTGGAAAGGGACACTAGATTGAACTTTCGAACCCCAAATGGGATTGGAAGAGGCGAGATATGATTGGCCTGAACTAGGGGGTATGAAAGAGATAAGTTGAGGTTGTTTCCCCCTAGATGATTGTGGATTTACCTGGATGAGAAGGTTCCAATACTGGGCTAACGATCCTGGAATGTTTTGTCCATAAGGTGGGGTAGGACTTCCAAGTGGGGGTTGTATTCCAATTTGGTTGTGACTTCCAAATTGAGTTTTCCCCCCAGTGTTATATTCTCCTCTGATAGGAATCTAAAAACCAGAAGTGAATGATGGAGTAGAGCTCCCATAAGATTGGAGCCACTTGGGAAAAATCCTCCCAAAAATGGTGGATAAGACCCTCCAGAGGGGACCTAGGAAGGTGTTGGAATGAAACCAATAGCAACCTTGTATCCAGGAGGGTTAAACATTCCAGAAAATTTGGATGGAACTTGGGTAGGAATGGGTATGAAAATATTTAAAGCATGGTACCCATGAGGAAGAGATGGGACAGGTCTAGACGAAAGTGGTGTACCAATGGGAGCTTGGGTAACCACTGTATTCCCAATGGGAAAAGTCGTAGCATTTGGGACCATTGTAGAATGGGCCATCTGAAGAGGGATGATCGAGCTAGGACTAGTGGACGATGTCTCTAAACCAGCAAATAAATAACAAGTTGTAATGTTAAAGTGATCTAACGGTATTGTAAATGTAACAGATGTCTCGAGTGGTTCAGAGATGACAGGTATATCAGCACCTACCTCTGAGTTGGGAGGGTTCCACCCAGAAGTCAAAGTTCGAAATATGTCAGTGGTCCAAAAGAGATCCTCATTTTTAGGGCTAGTAAGAAGTCCAATTGGTATTCTAGAAGTGTCAACAAAAATTTCTTCGGAGGAATTCAGTCAAATAATACATCTCTCGTATCTAGGAGGTATTCAGAAAGCATCTAGAGAATAAAAAAAAAATTGATAATTGTCTAGAGAATCAGTTCTTTCCTCTTGAGATGGTATATTGTCTTGGACCTCACTCCTTTGAGGAGATCCCTCCGGTAGGTTAGGAAGCAAGGGTTCAGAAAATTCCATATCTTTCGGAGGTAGTCCTTGCATCCTACGTGAATGGTGTGGATGAACCAAAACTTTTATGGAAAAAATCTATGGCCAACTATGAAAACAAATAACACTCACTAATAAAATCTAGGAATCAGACCAGGCAAACAAAACCTTCTTATTTTGAAGTCACTAGTTGGTGACGAAATCCAACATCACGAAGTCAAGACAAGAAGGGGATAGGACAAAGTAGGTGGAAAACTTACGTTGACGACCTTCTTAATGGACTTACACCTTGGTGCAAGCTCCCACACATAATCATGGTTATACCCTCCAAGGAGCCCGAGTGATTCTGGCCAACATCAATTCCAAGTACCATGAAGAATTTCCCCTCCACAGTCACCTTATGTAAGACCCTAAGAAGATAGGAAACTAAGGCTACCAAGAACAATAGTGATGCCTCGGGAAACAATCAATAGTCTGATCCAAAGGCAAAGGCAGAGTATCTAGCCCAAAATAAACTTGAGAGGATTCCACTCATCATTGTGGGTATACCTTCAAGCGACCCCCATAATATGTGAAATCTCTACACTGAGATCAACAAAGTAGGGTGAGTAACTCTGCCAATCTCAATGTGACCTCAGGTTTGACCCTTGTGTGAGAAGGGATTCACAGGAAAAAATGTTGCAAATGGAATTGAACACTCCCTATCACAAGATGTTATTGTGTATTTTGTTCTTTGGAGAGTGTGTCTCACAGCCTATTCCAAAGATCTAGCCTAGCTAATGTTGGTGTAAAAGAGCCCTAGAAAATAGGAGTTACTAATTGATTTTTAGATTTCACAATTTTTTTTAAAAGTTGTTACTTAAGAGGGAGACGAGAATGAAACCAATGTTGTGTAGGACCTTGACCCAATAATATGAAAATAGGAATGAATGATGCAAATTTTTGTTCAATGAACTCTATTTACCGTAGGGAGAAGGTATTTCTGGAATGATGTAAGCTACGAAATATACTTTCTTTTTCTTAAATGGACACAAATGCAAACAACCAAAAGACAATGCAATTTCTCAATGTTCTCTTCTTTTGGACGCAACAAATTTTCTTACATATGATTACTTGAAAGAGTAAGTGACTTTAAATTCTTTCTTCCTAAAACCAAATCAGGGGCAAAATGAAGAAAGGACAAGTAATGCAAGAAAAAATTATACACTCAACAAGCACCCAAATCAAACTTTCAATGGAGATAAAAGTAAAAAATGACAAGAAAGTGTTCCTTCAATTGTAAATGAAAAATGACTTCTCAAATCATCAAGCAATCCATAATATGTAATCAATCCAAAAATTCAAATCCAATCAAAGACTTTTAATCAAACAAGCGCTTAAATACTAGCTCAGAGATTATACCCTTGTCAATAAAAATAAAAAAGAAAGGACTGAAAAAATTAAAAAGAGGTGTTCGATCTCCGAAATCACCTAACAACAAGTTAAACTTCCATAATACAGTCAAGGGATGACATCAAAAGTCCCTCCCATTTGATCAAAGCAAAACTGAGATTAACTGAAGCTAAAAACCCAACTCAAAAAATTTCACAGGTGTCGCCGCAGCCTAATAGCACATTACAGTGTGGAAATCAAGAGTTTCTGCAGGCCAGAAACAGATAGGGTGCGGAAATTTCGCACCGAAGAAAACATATAGGGCACGAAAATTGAAGGTTTCCACATGCTATGTATAAGGTATAGTGCGGAAGTGTCTGTAAATCAAGAAATTTTGAGAAGAGGGTAAAGGATCTAAGTGGACCTTCAAATCTAGAAAACCCGAGTGGATCTCCCATAGACTCAGAGACTAATTTCAAGTAAAAAGGTTAGGTTAAAATAAAATGGCCAACAAAAAACCACAATCAAGTCGTATCCCTAGTGGAGTCGCTAATTTTGTTATTGGATAAATCGGTCAATGCAGACATAAACCAATCTCCCTAGATCCACCTAGATCTAGAACAAAACAAGAGAGGACATGAAGCTTTCCCTAAGTTTCTACCATTGAATTTACTACAAAGAAGGAATAGATGACATACCTTTAGATACCACTTCCTTATAT
Source organism: Picea sitchensis (assembly GCA_010110895.2). NCBI lineage: Eukaryota > Viridiplantae > Streptophyta > Pinopsida > Pinales > Pinaceae > Picea > Picea sitchensis. Next base: position 284,108 of record SNQJ01S0010479.1, read on the forward strand.
CTCTGTTGTCCCTGCTTCGCTCCGGTGCTCTTGTGAGATCAGATTTGCAATGACACAAACCAACCAAAGTGAAAGCAACAATTGTAGATTTAATGGAGACCTAAACATGTGATCAAGGAGTGATGCAAAAAAATGTTGATGATTTATGCAAAAGAAACATGTCACCGTATCATATTAAGTAAAAGTGGAAGATATAACTAAATTGCCTTGATGTCGCAAGTTCCCTTTCGGTGGTCCTTTGTTCCAACACACACATACACTTGCTCCGAATTTATATGAAGATGGTCCACAAAATATTGATGGACAAATGGAGTCCTCAAGCATCAGTTGTAATGGGATCCTTCACACAGTCTTTAGCCTATTCTTTCAAAAATTCTTTGCTCAATATTGCTTAACCTTTTCCACGAGAAATCCATTATTATATAGGAGAATATTAAGTGGTTTACAAGGATGAGGATGATCCCACCAAATCATAGAAGCTAGTAGAATCAAAACCATACAGATGACACCTCACATTCCAGAAGATTCCCCTTCTAGAAACTTCATGAAACTTCTTCCTTTCTTTAGCTTCAAATGCCGCCGCACCCTGCCTATATAGCATCATGCGGAAATCCCATGAGCCGGGCATATAGCAGCTTGTGGAAATCAAGGATTTCCACACTGTGTACCATTATATGCCTGCGGCGTCATTCTAAAAATATGCCTTGTAGGGGAAGAACTCAGTGATGTTTCCCATGTAAAAGATTGTTTTGAGAGTCTGAACACATGCCTATAGGGTCATCATCAGAGTGACTAAAATAATGTGTAACAAACTCAATTACTACTACTTGTAGCAGCTTATCAAGTAGTGTATGGTATTAAGTTTAATGAACACAAAAAAAATTGATGGAGTTTATCAAGGTTGCATATTTGGAAAGAAACCAGAAGATAAATTTGTCAAGGGGAAGGCATGGAGGGCCTCCTCACCCCTTGAGCTTGTTCACATCGACATCATGGTCTCATTCCCTCACCCATCCATGGCAAGGGCCAAGTATGTGTTGATTTTATTGATGATTGGTCATGGTAAACGTGGGTGTATTTTCTCAGAAAAAAAATAAAAATGAAGTGTTTGAGTATCTCAAATACTTCAAAGCACTTGTAGAGAAGGTGTTGTTTTGTTGCATTCACTTCCCCAAATCCTTCACCGAGTCTAATTTCATAGATTTACAGGCTCACTTGAGAGTGAATAAGACATCTACTTCAAAGAATATCTTCTCTTCTTCTCTTTTATTTTTCGGGGGATGGGGGGTTCTTACTGGGTTTTCCCTCTTTCTTGAATTTTTGAGAATATTTTTTGTACTGGGTGCCTAACATGGATTCATATTGTTGGGACCCAATTTTTTTTTCATGTATCATACTCACCTAAGTTAGGGTTAAGGGGGGTGTTGGTGTACCTGCATCATTTTCCCTCACATGCATGAGTTAGTTCAATCTACTTTGCAATGCTTGGAATAGTTCACTCGACTATGCATGCATGGACTAGATCACTCCACTCTACATGCATGGGATAATTCACTCTACTTTGCATGCATGAGCTATTTTACTCCACTTTCACTTTGCATGCATGAACTAGTTCACTCTACCTTGTGTGCATGAGCTAGTTCACTCCACCTTGCATACATGAGCTAGTTTACTCCACTTTGCATGTTCCTATCATAGTTTCATTTTCATGTTATTTAGTGTCATTATTGACTTGATATGCTGGGACACCTCTTCAACTAGTGTCTTTATAGGTGATTTCCTATCAACAACTATGGTTTTAAAGTTTTTATAGGAACAAAACAAGGTACATTGTCCACTTAAACTAGGAGGAAATGGAAAGAACCCAAGAGAGGATGAAGTGCATAATAATAATGTTGTTAGAAGCGTTGTTAGTGATTGATCATTAATAGACACTTAACTATAATATATTAGAATAAAAGGCACTATGTTAAATAGTGGAAAAACTCGGCTTCTCTCATGTACAAATTCTTTCCCAAATCCATTAAGAATTTTGCCAAGTTATGGTTCCCCTTCTTTGATGGGATTTTAACCATGAAACTTTGAGTTTAGAGGTTTTGACACATTTAAAGAGAACATTTTACCTCCTCCGAAATAGATAAACCTAAAAAAAAATGTTGAGTTTCTCCATTTTTTAACTCCAAATAAAAAAGGTAGAAAATTAAATATAATATATTAAAATGGTGGACAAACTCAACTTCTCTTGTGTACAAATTCTTTCCCAAATACAGTAAGATTTTTTCCAAGTTATGGTTAGCCTTGTTTGATGGGAATTTTTACCATGGAACCTTCAGTTTAGAGGTTTTGACACATTTTAAGAGAACACTTTACCTCCTCGGAAATAGATAAACCTAAACCTCCTCGGAAATAGATAAACCTAAAAAAAATCTTGAGTTTCTCCATTTTTTAACTCCAAATAAAAGGTAGAAAATTAACTATAATATATTAAAATAAAAAATTTGGAAGTTATGGTTCCATTTGATTGATGAAAATTTTGACCATAGAACTTTCAAAAGTTTCAACACATTTTAAGACAACCCAAATTGTCTTAATTTTGAAAAAAACACAAAACTTCACCTCATATCCTAGAAATTAAAATAAAAGGCACTATGTTAAATAGTGGACAAAGTCAACTTCTCTTGTGTACAAATTCTTTAAGAGAACACTTTACCTCGGAAATAGATAAACCTAAAAAAAATGTTCATTTTCTCCATTTTTTAACTCCTAATAAAATGTATAAAATTAACTATAATATATTAAAATAAAAAAATATGGAAAGTTATGGTTCCATTGATTGATGAAAATTTGGACCATAGAACTTTAAGTTGAAAAATTTCTACACATTTTAAGACAACCCAAATTGTTATAATTTTGAAAAAAAAACATAAAACTCTACCTCATAAAACACAAAATAGATACTCTTAAAAAAAATTCAATTAATCAACTTTTTAACTAAATCTAAAAGAATAAAATTGAATAAAAATCCATAGACAAAAAAATTGAATTGTCAATTTTTAAGGCAGTAATCTAATTGTTCTACGTTTTGGCCCTTCTTCGGCAATATTTTATTTGCTAGAAATATGGCGAGAAATTGTTATATCTGTATTTATTTTTAATTTGAGTATCCCAATGGTTTTTCAACAAGTTGAATCTGTTTCTTCATTCAAAAAGGGTTAAAAAATAGAAGGGGTGGGGGAAGGAGGGGGTTCTTACTGGGTTTTCCCTCATGAACTATGTTAAATAGTGGACAAACTCAACTTCTCTCATGTACAAATTCTTTCCCAAATCCAATAAGAATTTTTCCAAGTTATGGTTCCCCTTCTTTGATGGGAATTTTGACCATGAAACCTTGAGTTTATAGGTTTTGACACATTTTCAGAGAACATTTTACCTCCTAGGAAATAGATAAACCTAAAAAAAATGTTGAGTTTCTCCATTTTTTTACTCCAAATAAAAGGGTAGAAAATTAAATATAATATATTAAAATAGTGGAGAAATTCAACTTCTCTTTTTACCTCCTAGGAAATAGATAAACCTAAAAAAAATGTTGAGTTTCTCCATTTTTTAACTCCAATAAAAGGGTAGAAAATTAAATATAATATATTAAAATAGTGGAGAAATTCAACTTCTCTCGTGTACAAATTTTTTCCTAAATCCAATAAGATTTTTGCCAAGTTATGGTTCCCCTTGTTTGATGGGAATTTTGACCATGGAACCTTAAGTTTAGAGGTTTTGACACATTTAAAGAGAACATTTTACCTCCTCCAAAATAGATAAACCTAAAAATACAGTTTTTCTATTTTTTAACTCCAAATAAAAAGATAGAAAATTAACTATAATATATTAAAAAAATAAAAATATGGAAGCTATGGTTCCATTTGATTGATGAAAATTTTGTCCATAAAACTTTGAGTTGAAAAGTTTCAATACATTTTAAGACAACCCAAATTGTCTTAATTCTGAAAAAAGCACAAAACTATTACTCCTCATTCAACAAATACAATCTTTAAAAAATTAAAAATAAAAGACACAATATTAAATAGTGGACAAAGTCAACTTCTCTTTTGTACAAATTCTTTTCCAAATCCAATAAAAAATTTTCTTTAAGAGAACACTTTATTAGCTCCTCGGAAATAGATAAACCTAAAAAAATGTGAGTTTCTCCAATTTTTTAACTCCAAATAAAAATGTATAAAATTAACTATAATATATTAAAATAAAAAAATATGGAAACTTATGGTTCCATTTGATTAATGAAAATTTTGACCATAGAACTTTGAATTGAAAATATCAACCTAACTTGTTATAATTAAAAAAAAAAAAAAAAAAAAAAAAAACTTTACCCTCATAAAAACACAAAACAGATACACTCTTAAAAAAAAATAAAAATTGATCAACTTTTTAACTCAATCTAAAAGAAGCAAATAGATAAAAAATAAATAGACCAAAAAATTAAATTGTCAATTTTTAAGGTCGTAGTCTAATTATTCCAAGTTTTGACCCTTCTTGAGAATTAATATTTTATTTGCTTTAAATATGGCAAGAAATTGTTACCCAATTTTTTTTTATATATCACTTAAGTTAAGGTTAAGGGTAGTGTTGGTGTACATGGATCATTTTCCCTCACATGCATGACCTAGTTCGATCTACTTTGCAATGCATAGGCTAGCTCCGTCCACCATGCATAGACTAGCTCACTCCACTCTGCATGCATGGACTAATTCACTCTACTTTCACTTTACATGTATAAACTAGTTAACTCCACTTTGCATACATGAACCAATTCACTCCACTTTCACTTTGCTCTACTTTCACTTTACATGTATGAACTAGTTGACTCCACTTTGCATACATGAACCAATTCACTCCACTTTCACTTTGCATGTATGAACTAGTTCACTGTACCTTCCATTTTGCACGCATGTTTCTATCATAGTTGCATTTTTCCACTTTGCACGCATGTTTCTATCATAGTTGCATTTTCCGATGTATGTGGGAGAATAATCTATTTAAACACTCATCTGTGTCCAGTGTGCGAAAGCATATGATAGAGAGTGGAACCGGCAGGAACAAAAATTGGGATCTTGAGAAGAATGTCCGGCCTGGAGCAAGAGGCGAAGCAGCAACAGCTGCCGACTTATAGTGTTTTGTCCCCCGCGACCGTTTCTGGGTCATGGCTGCAGGCCCCCACGGGATATCCCGAGCCGCCCATTTATAATGTTTTGCCCCCCGCGACCGTTTCTGGGTCATGGCTGCAGCCTCCCACGGGATATCCCGTGTCCCTGCAGAAGAGACCCAGGGGCAGACCTAGGAAGGTGGCTCCCACTTATCCCGTGTGCCCGCAGAAGAAGAAACCTAGGGGCAGACCTAGGAAGGTGGCTCCCACTTATCCCGTGTGCCCGCAGAAGAAGAGACCTAGAGGCAGACCTAGGAAGGTGGCTGGCACTGACGGGGCCGGTGGTCATGCCGTCCAGAGAAACACAAACAAAGACTCGCTGGGCTTTGCTGGTGGTATTGGGGTGATGGCAGAAGCAGGACTGTGGCAGACCTAGGGAAGGTGCTCCTACGAGCAGGCGCTGTGCCGGTGGTGGTCCGTGGGTGGTCATGCTGTCGAGAGAAAACACAAACCAAGAGGCGCGCGTTAGGCTTCGCCGGTTGTAATAGTGACGCAGAAGACCTAGGGTCGACTTCCAGGAAGGTGGCTCCTTGGCTACCGGTGCCATCGCCGGTGGTGGTCCAGTGGGTGGTCATGCCGTCCAGAGAAACACAAACCAAGAGGCGGTGTTGGGCTTTGCTGATGGGCTTCTATTGAGTTGCCAGTGGACTGCCATTCTGACTCTGGCAAGGCCACATACGAAAGCCAACAGTTTCCTGATTCATTGCGAGGTGATTTATTTTTAAAAATAGTAATGTACCGGTCGCGGCGATTAAAAATAGTAATTGCATTCATCTGTTGTTTTATTCATACGGCAATCATGGTTTTATTCATAGCAAAAGTAGGAACAATTTTATCGTTTGGTAACAGTCAGTTGTATTCGATCTAAACAGTGTTTTGTCAAACTGCAGAAACCAGGGTGAGCCAGGGAGATCAATCCAAAGAACATGAGCAGATGATCAGGATAGACGAAGCTACTGCGCAGGCAGCCAAGTCGACCAAACAGAAACGCCACAGAGGAGTCAGAAAGAAGTCTGGGGGTAAGTGGGTAGCAGAGATTTGCGATCCAAGCAAGGACGCAAAGGTGTATCTGGGCACCTTTGACACCGCAGAGGAGGCGGCACGTATTTACGAGGAGGCTGCTTGCAGGTTCAGAGGCTCGCAAGCAAAACTAAATCTTCCAGTCGAAGTGCACCAGAGGGATGGAAAAACTCATCAAAGTCTCCGCACTTCTGCAAGTGAATCCCAACATTTTGGTGCAGTCGGGCATTCGGATCCAACCACGGACTCTCCGTATAGTACCGGCTTAATGTCGCAGCACTTTCCAGAATTTCATCTCTATGGTCATCTGTTGCAGAATCCGGGTCTCTCTTTGCTCCCTCTTATGCAGAAGTATCTAGCAATGTCGCGCCCTAACCCCTCATTGCCACAACCCAGTTCTAGTACTGTTCCTGCGGTTTCTGCATCGGCATTGCAGCATCCTATTCCCACCGAGCCCTCCCTCCAATATTACTGTCCCGATCTTACCGAAATATATCAGGGCATGGGCAGTGGTTTTGGATCTGGAGACCAGCAATAATTCAAGCGTCTCAACTTGCGCAGAACAATTTTAGAGCGAAGCGTCTCAACGTTTCGTACAAAATCTCTTAACTTACTGGCGCTTGATTCAGAACTTTTTCATTGTTGCATACAATAGGGTACTCACAATTTTTTAGCGAATTGAATTTGCCTTTATCAATGTCCATTTTCCCTGGCTGGATGGTGCAACAGCTTTTTAAAATTATGTCAATCCGTGTATTTTGTTCATCTTATACGCTTATATGATTCCGTGTTTTGTTTAGATTTTTTATATCTGACAACCTACTATTTTGGTAACAATGGTACTTTCCACACCCTAATGTATTACAGGTATAAAAATCTAATTTAACAGGTATAAAAATGGAATTATATTTTTTAAATCCAACTTTACGGGTATAAAAATGCAATTATATTTTTAAAATCCAATTTTACAGGTATGATTCAATGTAACGCATTATACATTCCTAATAATAATGTAATTATTGGGAATGTATAAAAATCCAATTTTTGTGATATACAGATAAAATATAAAAATGAAAGTGTATAAATAATAATAATAAAAAATAATGAAATATTTATATTTAATGTTTTATATTTTTAAAATTAATTTAATTAAAAATTTTATATTTTAATTAAAAATTTTATAATTTTAATTTAAAAAATTGTTAAATTTAAACTTCAGAAAACTCAAATTTGAATATATATTTTAATATATGTAGCATTTGAATTATTGATAATATTTATATTTGTTTTCATGTAAAAAACAATTATATTCAAAAATGAATATAAATGTTGTTTTTATTTCAAATCCAGTTTTAATAAGCTTTTTCATAGATTTGTTCTACCTATACCAAGAGATCTTTTAAGGCCTTTTACTATACAATCTAATATGTCATATGCTATAACATATACAGTGCATATGTTATACTATATAACATATGGGCTGATGCTATAACATATGCAGTGCATATGTTATACTATACTATATAACATATGTGGTGCATATGTTATACTATATAGCATATGTAGTGCATATGTTATACTATAACATATGCACTATTCTAACTATTCAAAACATTTATAGTTTTATAAGAAAAACATTTTTTCAGATGTTGAATTCCATTGCCTCAATTTTTGTGTCTTCAAAGAACTCATAAAAGTCAAAAGCTCATTTTTGTAGCTGCAAAGATTTTTTAGAGAGTTCATTTGTTTTTGTGTTGAATTCCCTCAGAATATGCTAAAAAGAAAACCATTTGAAATTTCTGAAGGTGAGCTTGATATCTCTCAGAACTGAAGCCAACCAGTCTAGGATTCTAGATGTTGTTTTGGCCTCTTTCCCAATCAATCTCCAGTTTGTAGTCACCGAACACTTGAAGCTTTGTTAGATTTTTTTCTTTGGTTGTTTCCAAAAGAGTCGAAAGTGCTATCAATTCTGCTCTATTGTTTGTTCCACCTCCTGGTGAATATCTGATATGGATGTAGTGGCTATGGTTGATATACGTAATCACCCTGACATCACATGCAGGACGATGTTCTTGGCTGGCCCCATCGAAATAACCCCAAGCAATGGTGTAATCGATGGGTGGGGGGACTAAGAATCATTGTTTTCTTGATCGAGGCTCTGTCTTAAATTCTTCATCCTGTCTAAGTGATAAAGTCGATGTTACTTCTGGGGAAACTGTCTTATCTTTAAAGACAACATTGTTTCTTTCCCACCAAATGTTTGTGATCATGATTGATAAAACATAAACAAGTAGAACAACATGGCGGAAAAGGCTCACTAGCCAACACTATTTGTATTCACTCTAATGTTACATATTTATAATACAATGGGTGATGCCACCTCATACAAAGATTTTCTCTAGATCCTAAAATCATGCATGATGACTAGGCTAGACAATCTTAACTAAATCATTAGTCATCACTTGAGGATATATTACTAGTATCCTAAATGAATAATACAAATATAAGTGACAATTTAGACTTTGTGATTGGTAAAGGTAAGACATAGGCTAAAAATCCCCCCCTCAATCACAAGTCCAATCAACAATACCAACAATAAAGCATAAACTGGTATCAATTCCCATTCTTCATATTGAAACTCCTCAGCTAAGCCTCACAGAAGAACCGCCTGAAAAAAAATGCCAATCTGGATGTTGAACTTGTTCATTTGAAATGAACTGGAAGAGAGCTGAGATATGGAAGTGAACAACTACAATATCTGAACATTCCCTGATTGCTTGACAATTTGATCATTTTGCCAAGTATTTTAGCTAGAATAATATGATGCCTTCTGCTAATTGGTGAACATGTAGTATCACCACTCTACTATTAGTGTATCACTGAAAGTTCTCTTTGAATCTGTGGTTTGGGATGACCACTAACCAATTGATACCATGTATTTTATGGTTTTTGAATAACCACTAACCAATCTTGACACTTTTAGGTGTCCAATAGCATCCCAATGTATCATGTGTATGATTCAATTGCAAGTCATTGAACCATAATCTTGCCAAATTTTGCCATCTCTAGAAAATCTCACTATGTAATCATGTGAGCCAGGATGCATGGAAATTGTTTACTTAATGTAAACTCCAATCTAATGAGAGCGAACCAAGAGAAGCGAATCAACTTCTAGTCTGACACATCCTTGAAAAAAATGCCTGACAACTCAATCAAATGCCAAGCTGCAATGCAGAAGGATCCTCTTGTCCTCTGTTAGGTCGAATGACCATCTATGTGAACCAAACGTCCACATCATTGCTCTCAAAATCAAAATTAACATCCAAATTATGTATGATTCAACTTAAACTTATTGAACCATAATTCTGCCAAAGTTTTTCATCTACAAACCGCAGTTGCCCATTTGGAAAATTTCATGCCTATCTGGCATACTTGATGTTTGTTGATGTCGAAACTTTCTGTCTGACAACCAATTCCATCATCAATTCCCCCCTTTGTCAGCTAAAAGGAGAGACCACAAGTGGTTTCATGAACCATCATCACTGGAATTTTGAACTCCCCCCCTTAAGGTGCATGAGAGTTACAACATTGTACTCCCCCCTTCTAGGCTCAAGAGAGTATCATATTTGTTCCATTTGAGTACAACACAAAGTGGGCATGCAGAAAAAACCACATGTTATCTCATCCCGTGAGGGCCATGCTTGAAAGCTACGCCATAAGGGGACCACTTATGTGAGGTACAAAAATTTTATGCGCTAGAAGATTGGTCTTTACTTGAGATTGAATTCTACATTAAGACTTATGTAATCGCTTGGTTGTTGATGACCATTGCCAAGGGTCAATCCACTCATAGTGAATCTTCAATCTTGCAGGTTTCTTCAGTGTTGAACATATTTCTGAAGAATGGTTATGCTTGCCACAATGCTGGCAAGGATGGAGGTCAAAACACTGATTCTCCATGTGACCAACTCGATTTCAATGTTTGCACTTATCATTCTGATGTTGAAATTGAATAGGTGAAAGTGAATCTTCTTGAAGGAATCCAACACTATGGAACTTGATTGGTCTAGAATAATCAAGAGTATGAAAGGTAACTTCCTCGTCATATCCAAGTCCCGTTCTATTCTTGTTGTAAATGATTTCTTCCCAAGGTCTGATAATGGGCTTGGAAATATTATTCTGAACCTGTTTCTTTGAAATCTGTGGAAGTTAATTTACTTCATGTTGTTGCAGTATTGAAAGGTCTTCTTCATTGAATTCAAAAGAAAACTCTTGAAATGTAGGTTCATGAATAGATTCAACTTCGTCTGAAACTAATTCTGAAGTTGTAACACTATGTTGTTCCTTCACTGACTGTTGATTAAAAACATCATCATCATCATCATTATCATCATCATAGAGAGGGTTGTGTTGAACAAAAACTAGTTCAGAACACTTCACTGGCTGTTGATTTTTGAGATCCCTAATTCCATCATTCAATAGTAGGGATAGAGATTGAAGAAGTCTAACTTTAGCTTGCGTCACTTGCAAACAAGTTAGCATTGATTGAAGATTTGTTTTGTTCAATATCACTGTGTTGTCTTCAGTGGTGTTTATTAGAGTGTTCATTAACTCTAATAATTCGAGACTTCGAGCCATTTAAAAAACACTAAATGAGGTCTCCTTGTGCAGGTAGATTCTGATTATAATTTGACTTGAGAGAAGAAGGCTTATCTGCAACTTGCTCAATTGAATCGCCTGCTTGAACTTCACACTCGCTTGCTATTCATACTCACTTGAACTTGCTTTGCTTGAACTTGCTTCTAGGAAGTTGAGGATGTCGGTTACCACTAAAAATGCATCCCAAAGACTTGATGTTTACAATGATTTGAGTTTCAAGTACTCATCATTGTCAATTACGACTCAAAATGACTCTAGGGTGTCGGGCTCAGTTGAAAATGCACCTTATGACAAATTCAATTCAACTCAACTTGATTTCAAAATGACAAGTAAACTTACAAAAGGACAATTTGCAATTTACAATAAATCATGATTCATAAGTTGAATTACTCTTCAAATTTGAATGTGTTGTCGATGCTTTTGAGTCTAGTTCTCCTTTGATTACGAGCTTGTCTTGTTCATTTCTTTAGTATTCTTTGTAGATGTTTGATTTGTGTTACTTTTTGTTGAATGCATGTGCATGAGTAACATTGTTCTTGACCTTGTGTGTGTTGCGTTAAATGCTAAAATTGTAAGTTTGTTTATGTCAAAACTAGACAGTAAACAATATAAGCCTTCATGAAAATTTCACCACAACACACTACACAAAGTGTACCTAAGATCCCCTTATTCAATTTCAGGTAAATCTAGGACACAAGAACCAAATACGAAGCAATTTTATTATGTTTGTTACAAATATCTCTTTATCACTTCATCTTCAATTTCAACTTTAACTTAAACTCTCAACTTGACTTTGACTCTTGACTACTTATACCAAACCTTAGCTTGAACAACTTGACTTTCACCATGGAAAGAAGGTTCAAGTATTTTACTTTACCAAGGATAATGGTTCTTGGTAAAGATAAAGTAAGTCAATCTTTTGGAATATAACAAATTCTAGTTCAAAAAGTAACTCCTTATTACTCCTATCACATAGTGTGACAATAATATAAAATAACTCCTTTTTACTTTTTCTTTCTCCCAAGTATTGATGAAAACTTTCCCAATGCCTTTTGAATTTATAACATTTTTACTTTTTCAAAACCTTTGGCTTCATGAAGCAACCATAAAAACAAATATAAATGGCATATATCACAAAGTAAATACCTCCAGGTTTAAAGCTTTAAACCATATACTTTATGTTAAATATCAAAGTAAAGTTTTGACTTTTATGCATAAAGCAATTTATATGCATTAGATAGAAAAAAAAACGAGGAGGGTGGACTCGCAAATTGCAACCTCAAATCCAAAGGCTCTTCCGAGGAGCGTGGCCCAAAGGAGTGTGTAGGTCCTTGTTGGCGAATCGTAGATCCTTTTTTCTGGGTTGCTGGCATTGCTTCTCACTCCAAAAAAACCTGCCAATTACTCACACACTTAAAGCCTATTGAATCTGATGCTAAAGAGAGATGATAGAGTCCCATTGAATACTATTCAATGGCATGATATTTAGATCTGAACCGTGTTTGATATTTAGAGAAAAGAACAGATCAAATTGTTGGAGGCTCGAATCACTTTTGTTGGATATCAAATTGTCGATTTTTTTGGTAGTAGAAGCGCAACAATGCCCAGGAGATGAGTTCGATCCTTTAAGGCCTCTGAAAATGTGGTTGATTCAGATTCCAAAGCTCGAAAGTCTCCAGTCAACAAACACAAATCATCACCCCTTTTGGCTTCCAAATTCAAATGGATCATAATTTATGCCTACCCCTTACTTTTACTCTTACTGCTTGCCCACACTTTTCACCTTCTACTCGGTCGCTGGTTCCATGGCAACAAGCATGTTGTTACGGTTGGCGACTTAGAGATATTTGTTTATGAGAAAGGACTCGTGAAATCCGACATTACGTATCAACAAGTGTTGTCCAAAGCAGAGAAGTCCTGGATCAACACGACTCACAGGCATTTCAATTCTATGGAGGAAAGCAATATTAATTTTTGAATGGAGCAGCTTCATATATTTCTAACAGATCGAGTCGGCATTGGAGCAGCTTCATACATTCTCAACCAGATAACCCGTGAATACCCATTACACAACAGCATGGCTCAGAATATCAAGGCGATTCCATAGGTTCTTCACACAGTGGTATTCCTTAGTAAATTGCCTAGTCAAGAAAAAGAGATCTGTTCCACTCGAAGGATATTCTTCCTTAGTGCATCGATCACACAGTCTTGAATAAAGATGACGTCCACACGATCTGATCTTCAACGATCTCGTGATCTGGTGCCAGATCTCCAAGTGGATCTTCTGCAAGCTATCGTCTACATCCTCTTCGAGCCCATGCACAGTCCTCCACAAAGTATCCTTCTCCCGTAGATCTATGGGCTCCTCCACATTCTCACATAATTTTTTACCCAACGAAGAATTCACCCAATCGACCCTTTGGATCGGCCCACTGGTTCCCAACAACAACAACGACGCAGGTCATAACTTCCTTTTCTCAATGCAGTGGAGAATCCGAGGTTTCCAATGAATGGAACACCAAATTGTGGATCCTGATCTCTTATTTCCACTCTGTGCAATCTCCCATGATCTTGGGTCCTTTCGTGAGGGAGTAAATCCCATATCACCATGCTCTCATAAATCCCAAATCACCATGCTCTCTTTATGAGCTAGTGCAACGGTCTCACCAAGTATGAGAAAAGGAATGTGTTGATCCTAGATCGAGTTCCTTAGCAAAATAAATGAATGTATATCTGCATAATTCACAACCACATCTGCAGATCCGTGAAGAGGGAAGATTCAAATGTAAAAAAAAAAATTCACCATGGTTGACTTGGTGTGCACCTCACATCCCATGGAAAAATACCATGGTGAAACAATTAGGCCCTTAAGACCATAAGAGCTTTGATACCAATTGTTAAAACATAAACAAGTAGAACAACATGGTGGAAAAGGCTCACTAGCCAACACTATTTGTATTCACTCCAATGTTACATATTTATAATACAATGGGTGATGCCACCTTGTAGAGAGATTTGTTGTAGATCCTAAAATCATGCATGATGACTAGGCTAGGCAATCTTAACTAAATTATTAGTCATCACTTGAGGATATATTACTAATATCCTAAATGAATAATACAAATATAGGTGACAATTTAGACTTAGTGATTGGTAAAGGTAAGACATAGGCTAACAATGATACTTGGAAGACTTACATATACGGAGACTATTTTGTCTTGTAGCCAAGTTCTGAAACATTCTTCAAGAGAACTGTGGTTCCAATCATCCATGGAATTTAGTTTGTCCTTTATTAAACGCACAACATTTTCTGTATAGGGACAGGAGATAAAAATGTGAGTAGTGGATTCTTGATTTTCTTTGCACAAAGGGCATCTTTTAAGTCCACAACAACCTCGCCTGAGGTAGTTGTCCCAAGTCAACAGTTTGTTGTATAGATCTAGACATAGAGTCACTTTACATATGGGGTGAGCCTTGATTTTCCACAAGGGCTTCCACCACCACTTTCGTTGTATCTCATATTTTTTTTCTAGCTAGGATTTGTTGCCTAATTTAACTGAGTAAGAGCCATTCTATGGGATTTTTGACCAAAAAAGGGAGTCCTCATACTCTCTATCCAGGGTAATGAAGTTTTCAAATAATAGGGAAATGAAAGAGTTCCATTTTTCCAATAGATTTAGGGGGAGATCCAAGGAATATGCAATTTTCCAACCCCCTCTTCCTCTCAATTGGGAGAAACTAATGTTGAGGTCGCTCAGAAAGTGAATGTTTTTTCCTTTTAGGAACTAAAGTAGAGGTTGGGTGAGTTTGTAATTGTTTCCATCACCCAGCGAAGGATCTTTGCCCAATCTCACATTTTCCCCATTTCTGGTGCGCAAGATAGTCCACTTACCAACTAGGGGGAAGACTTGAACAAGTAGTTTCCAGACAATTGAACCTTTAGTGGATTTAAAAGGTTCTTGAAACCAATCAGGAATAGAAAGAAGGAAAGTACTTGGAGTTGATTACTCTTACCCATAGAGTGTTACCCAAAGTTAGGCACCAAAGATTCCTTCCCACTAAGGCTCGCGCGAAGAGTCTTAAGTTTTTTAACCCCCAACCCCCCAGTTCTTTTGGCACCACAATTGAGTTCCATTTGACCAAAGGGGGTCCTCCTTGTGCATTATGTCCCTTCCATAGGAAGAAAAAGATTAAATGTCGTATATGATTAAGGACTCCTTTTGTAGCTTCAACTATTGAATTCTAGTAGACAAGAATTCCTTCTAGGAATGCTTTGATTAGTACTAGTCTTCCTCCTCTATAGAGAATTCTATTGACCCATATGACTAAGTGGGCCTCGACCTTTCTTATTAACCATCCACAATATTCTTTTTTGTAGTTTTTAGGTTTTAAATTAAAACCCAGGTACTTTAGTACGTTGGAAATGCTTTTCCTTTGTGCGAGGATAGTCTTGACGATAGAGCCTTCTTCTTCATTCTTACAGTGATGAAGGAGATAGGACTTTTACATATTAATTTTCATTCCCATAGCGTTGCAGAAGAGGTTTCAAATATCCTTGAGAGTGCTCAAATTCCTCCATGATTCGTAGAAGAAGCAGAATATGTTATCTACAAATAAAAGGTGTGTGATTGATTTTGATTTAGAGATTGCAATTCC
>SNQJ01S0010479.1:306994-320531 GCA_010110895.2 Picea sitchensis
CCATGTCTTGTTCTTCTCAATGGAGTCAATTTCTTGGTTCATGGCTTGAACCCAATGTGTCTCCTTAGCTGCTTTCTTAAAGGATGTAGGTTGACATGCCATTAAAGCAAAAAGGTTGTGTTTTTCAAAGTCATCCAACTGCTTATGGATTTCTCTCAAACTTCGAGTTCTCTGATTTTGTGGTTCAGAGAATGATTATCTGCTGGAAGTTGAGTTATCCTGAGAATTTTCAGATTGTCTTTGTTCTTGCAATCTTGGAAGAATAGTTTGAGGTACTTGTTGTCCTAAATTTTCCGTGTTCTTAGAACTTGGCAGTAATGGATTTTGACTGTCCATCTGCTAATTTTCTTAATCATTCCAGAATTGATTTTCCAAAAATCTTACATCTCTGTTGAGAATTAGTTTCTTGTTGATTGGATTGTAAATCTTGTAAGCTTTAGATGTTTCACTATATCTAGTGAAAATACATTTCTCACTTCTATCATCAAGTTTCTTCCTTAATTCAGAAGGTATGTGAGCGTATGCTATGCATCCGAATGTCCTTAGATGCACTACATTGAGATTTGTCCCACTCCATGCTTCTTGGGAAACTTTCATCTTTAGACTTGTGGTTGGAGATCTATTTAGGAGATAAACTGAGCATGATACTGTTTCAGCCCAAAAAATATTTGACAAACTTTTCTCTTTAAGAAGTGTTCTTGCCATATTCATTATTGTCTGATTTTTCCTTTCAGCCACTCCATTCTGTTGTGGAGTATATTTGGCTGTTGTTTGCATGATAATGCCTTGTGATTTGCAGAAATTTGCAAATTCTTTGGAGTTGCATTCTCCTCCTCCATCTGACCTGAGTGCTTTTAGATATTTTCCACTCTGTTTTTCAGCTTCTGCCTTGAATTCTTTGAATTTTGCAAAAGTTTCAGACTTGTGTCTGAGAAAATAGATCCATATTTTTCTGCTGAAATCATCAATAAACGTTAGAAAGTAAAAGCTACCACCTATTGAATCTGTTTGCATTGGTCCACATAGGTCAGTGTGAACAAGTTCAAGATGTTGTTTGGCTTGATTAGAAGACTGTGGAAAACTAGTTCTCTTATGTTTTCCAAGTATGCAAGACTCACATGGGGGAATTTTCTCTTTAAAGATGGGAAGAACTTTGACCATGGAGTGCTTATGAAGAAGACTTAGACTCTAAAATGGTAGATGTCCAAATCTTGTATGCCAAACCATTGTTTCATTCAGGGTAGATGCACTTTGTGCATATGGTTGACTCAGATTTGCAGTTCTGAGGGTAAGGGGAAACATCCTATTTGGGGTCATATGGATTTCAGAAATTAATTTTCTGCTTGGGATTTTGTCATATATCTTGCAAGATGGTCCCTCAAAAAGTACCTTATAGCCATGTTCGATGAGCTGTCCTACACTAAGCAAATTATGTTTCAGATCTGGAACATGCTAGACATTGTTTATGTCTTTCTTTACATTCTGTTTAGTAAGAATAGGAACAACTCCTTTTCCTTGAACTTTGACTAAGAAATCTTAGTATGAATAGGAACAACCTCTTTCTTTGAACTTTGACTAAGAAATCATTTCCAAGTGTAATATCAGATGAGATTGAAGAATCAATGCATGAAAGTAAATCTTTGTTACCTGTCATGTGATTGTTGCATCCACTGTCTAGCAACCAGAGATCTTTAGGTTGTTGTTCAGTGTTGTGACACGAAAGAAACATACCTCATGAGTTTTATCCCGTGTGATTTGACACATGTGATCTACCTGAGAGCTAATCTGCTTGCTTCTTCCTGCATTCAGATTCATAGTGCCCATACTTCTTGCAGTAATAGCATTGTATACTTGATTTCTCATTTGATCTTCTCCCTCTGCCTCTTTGAGGATGGAAATTCTGATGTTGATTTTGTTGTCGATGTCTTTGACCTTGGAAATTTTGATTCGAATATTGTTGGTTGTTACCTCCACTGGAGTGAGGGTCACTTTGATTTCTCCCTCTTCCTTGGTGACCTCTGCTTCTTCCTCCGCCTCTCCCTCTACTGAAGGAGAATTGAGTTTTGAAAGCATTGGAGATTGACTCATCTATGAGATGCAGTATGGTCTCATGTGTCACCAGAGAACCAATTAATTCATCTGTTGAAAAACTTGACAGATCCTTGGATTCAAGGATTGTTGTTACAACCATTTCAAATTTCTTGGGTAAACTTCGAAGGATTTTCTCAAGAATGCGTTGATCAGTGATGGTTTCACCAATCAATCTGATCTGGTTCACGATGCCCATGACTTTGGTCATGAACCGATCCACATTTTCGGACTCTATCATCCTTAAAGTCTCGAATTGCATCCACAAGGTCTGCAGTTTAACTGTTTTGACCCTGTCATTTCCTTGATAGGAAGATTTAAGGATGTCCCAGGCCTGTTTTGAAGTACCAGCGCCTGTGATTTTTGAAAAAATAGAGTCATCCACATAATTTTGAATCCAAAACTTAGCTTTATTTTCTTTGTTTCTTTGAGTTGCTTCATAAATTTTCTGCTGATTAGTCATGGTAGACAGATCTATTGGATCTGGTTCCACATATCCATGATCCACTGGATCCTAGCACTCTTGTGCTTGCAAGAAGGATCTCATCCGATGTGATCAGAATTCATAGTTCTTTCCAAGAAGAATCAGACCTTGAGTTGGTCCTAAATTGCTAGACGACGCCATATTTTAAATAATTTAGCAAAAAAAAAGAAAAATTCTTACTTACCTGTCTACTATGTGTAATTTGCAGTGACTTCGGAACTCTGCATTCAAGATTTCGTGAGTTTTTGGCTTCGCGATTCTGACGTCGGGACTTCGTTATATGATTCCTCCGATCTCTTGTCTTGCCAACCTCCGATTGCCGAAACGTCGATTTTCCGATGGTCGAAGAGAGCTTATCGACTGTGAATTTGGCCTTAGTCATTGTGCAATGTGACCACGCACCTTGATGCTAAAGCGCTATGGGATTTTCCAGTTCTTTGTCTTTCAATTTGCCAAAATGCCGAGATTTTCCTTTGGACAATTCAACGGTCCAGATATTCCTATGATCTGACGGTCCATATCCTATTGGGATCTTGCGATTCATTATTTCACGAGTTTAGAACTCTTGTCCCAGAGTTTTCGAAACCACGATCGTCGAAATGTCGATTTGCCGAAATGGCGTTAACTTCAGTTATCCCCTTGAGCTATACCTCTGGTCCACATGACCTCTCCTGATATGACCGTATTCCCTTTCGGCATTTCGCGACTCAAACACACGACCACTTGGTCTCTCGACTCCCGAAAAACCGATTCCTGAAATTCCAATAGCGCTTTCCTTTCGGGACTTTCCCCGAAGGCCTAGATTGTTGGCACGTGTCCCCTTGCGATGGACGGTCCTCGTCGTTTCTCTATTTCACGACTTGCGACTCCAAATCCTCTGATAACTTGAAACCCCAGTAGCTGATATGCCGACAGTTTCCTCGATGTCTTCCATGTGTACAAACAAATGGATGGCTGTGATCTTATCGTTATTTCGTGAATCACGATTTCACGACTTTCTCCATGGAGTGTCTTTCGTCAACAAGACCTCTGATATCCCTAACTCTGAAATGTCGATGGAGTGATGGCCTGGATCTGCTGCCACCTGTCCTCTGAGATGGATGACTCACAATCCTCTTGGGATTTCGCGATACGTGATGTCATGATTTCACGTATCGGAGTTTTGGAGATCAGTCTCTCGCTTGTCCAACTCTCGATCCACAATTTTGCGATGGGATAAGATCGACGGCTCACGATCTTTCTCGATCCAATGGTTCAGAATGAATCGTGATTTCACGATTCGTGAATTCTCATGGCAGTCTTCTGACCGTTACACCTGCGAGTCAGCGAAGTCATGAGATCTTGCCACGTGTTTCTTGATGGACGGTCCATATGATGTCGGGATTTCGCAACTTCATAATTCAAAATTTCTCCTGTGCACTTCAGAGGACTAAACCTCATGCACTTTCTCACTGATCCAATGGTTGTCGGTCCTTTGCACAAGATTTGACAACTGAACTTCTTTCTCCTTTTCCGCGCTCTCTTCGTCCCTTCTTAACTGGTTTCCTGCTCTGGATCCATTCGCAGGATGAATCTTACATCCTCAATGGCTATTCTTTGTACATTAGACGTGATCTTTGCTACATTTGAAGGAATTTTCTCCTGCGAAAGAAAAATTTGTGAATCTTTCAAAGATTTGAAAGAATTTCACGAGTTCTTCGTTCTCTGCTGCAATCTTTGACAGATTTGAAAGAATTCCCGTAAATCTTTAAACGATTCTGCCTTCTATAGGAATCTTTAGCGAATTCTCTGATGATTCTTGAAAATTACAAGAAACTTTAAAGTTTCTTCTTCTGCACTCTTCTTCCTCGATCTTTCGAGCGTTGTACGCTCTGCTTCGACGCGTGAGCTTCTTACACTGATCTTTGAGCGTATAATGATCTTGTTCCTCGTGGAATTTTCCTGCGAGGTTCTTTCGAGAGTATGACGAACAACTCTCCAAGCCTTGTGAAAAGTCTGTGTCAAAATGCTCTCAACGTCCGTGAAGCTCTGTGCTGTTTGAGGATTGTGTTGATCTCTAGCCTGTGTGAAGAGGCTTACTTCTGTAGCTCTGATACCATGATAAATTGAGAGAAAGAATAGAACAGAAAAAAAGTATATCAGAATATCTGAAGAAGAGTACAATGAGAAGTAATTCTGAAGAAGTACTATGCAACGGGAGATAGATGAGCTAAATAGGCTCAAGCTAAACAAGAATAGAAAGTACAACTGGCAGTGTACAGTCAGACTATTGAGGTTACATTATATTTAACAATCTGTTACAGCATATGGGTCTATCTTCGCTCCCTCTTATTCAGCAATATCTAGAAATCTCGCTCCCTAACCCCTCATTGTAGTAACCCAGTTCTAGTATTGTTCCTGCAGTTTCTGCATCGGCCTTACAACATCCTATTCCCACCGAGCCCTCCTTCCAATATTACAGTCATGATCTTACAAAAATACATCAGGGCATCGACAATGGTTTTGGATATGGAGCCCAACAATAATTCTCCACAGAGCGCAGAGAAATTTTAGAGTGATCATTCTTCTAGTTTATGTGAACGTTTCGTACAAGTTCTCTTAAATTACTGGCACTTGAATCATAATTTTTTCATTGTTTGCATACAATAGAGTACTCAGAATTTTTTAGCAAATTGAATTTGCCTTTATCAATGTCCATTTTCCCTGGCTGGATTGTGCAACAACTTTTTGAAATTATGTCAATCCGTGTATTTTGGTCATCTTATACACGTATATTATTATGTGTTTTGTTTAGATTTGTGATATCTGACAACCCACTATTTTGGGGACAATGGTACTTTATAGGTATTATTGGGAATGTATACAAATCTAATTTTACAGGTATGATATAGAGATAAAATATAAAAATGAAAGTGTATAAATAATTATAATAACATTATTAAATGAAATATTTATATTTAATGTTTTATATTTTTAAAATTAATTTATTTAAAAATATTATATTTTAATTAAAAAAATTATAATTTCTTAAATTTAAAGTTTAGAAAACTAAAGTTCGAATATATATTTTAATATTATGTACTTATTTTAAATAATTGTAGCATTTGATACATCATATATGATGATAATGATTAACGTCCAATATATATATATTTTAAATTCAAATTGTTGTTTATATATATATTTGTTTTCATGTAAAAAGAAAACAGTTATATTAAAAAAAGAATATACATGTTGTCTTTCAAGTCCAATATTAGTCGAGTTTTAGTAGGTTTTCTTACAGATCTGTTCTACTTATACCAAGAGATCTTTTAAGGCCTTTTACAATACAAACTATTCCAACTATTCAAAACATTTATAGCCTTACAAGAAAAACATTGTTCAGATGTGGAATTCCATTGCCTCAGTTATTGTGGCTTTGAAGAACTCATAAAATCCAAAAGCTCATTTTTGCAACTACAGAGCTTCTTTAGAGATTTCATCTGCTTTTGTGTTGAGCTCCCTCAGAATGTGCTGAAAAGAAATACATTCAAATTTTCTGAAGGTGAGCTTGATATCTCTCAGAACTGAAGCTAGTCTAGGATTTTGGATGTTGTTTTGGCCTCTTTCCCAATCAATCACTGGTTTGGAGTCATCGAAAACCTGAACATTTGTCATATTTGTTTCTTTGGTTGTTTCCAAAAGAGTCCAAAGTGCTATCAGTTCTTCTCTATTGTTTGTTTTTCCTCCTTGAGAATATCTGATATGGATGTAGTGGCTATGGATGATATACATAACCACCTTGACACCACATGCAGAAGGATGTCCTTGGCTGGCCCATCGAAATAACCCCAAGGGATGGTGTAATCAATGGGTGGGGGGACTAAAAATTGTTGTTTTATTGATCAGGGCTTTGTCTTAAATTCTTCATCCTGACGGAGTGATAACGTCAGTGTTACATCTGGGGAAACTGTCTTATCTTTAAAGATGACACTGTTTCTTTCCCACCAAATGTTTTTGATCATGATACTTGGAAGACCTGCATATAGGGAGATTGTTTTGTCTTGTAGACAAGTTCTAAAACATTCTTCAAGGGAATATTGGTTCCAATTATCCATGGAATTTAATTTTTCGTTTATTAAACGCGTGACATTTTGTACATAGGGATAGGCAATAGAAATGCGAGTAGTGGATTCTTGATTTTATTTGCACAAACGACATCTTCTAGGTCCACACCAACCTCTCATGAGGCAGTTGTCCCAATTCAACAGTTTGTTGTATAGACCTATTCATAGAGTCATTTTACATATGGGGGGAGCATTGATTTTCTACAAGGGCTTCCACCACCACTTCGGTTGTATCTCAAATTTTTCTTCTAGCTAGGATTTGTAGCCTAATTTAATTGAGTAAGAGCCATTCTATGGGTTTTTTGACCAACAAAGGGAGTACTCATACTCTCTATATAGGGTAATGATTTTTTTAAATAATAGGGAAATGAAAGAGTTCCATTCGTCTAGTAGATCTAGGGGGAGATCCAGGGAATATGCAATTTTCCATGCCCCTCTTCCTCTCAATTGGGGGAAACCAATGTTGAGGTCGCTCAAAAAGTGAATGTTTTTTCCTTTTAGGAACTGAAGTAGGGGTTGGGTGAGTTTGTAATTGTTTCCATCTCCCATCCATGTATCTTCACTGAATCTCACCTTTTCCCCATTTCCGATGTGCCAGACAATCCACTTACCAAATAGGGGGAAGGTTTGAACAAGTACTTTCCAGAAAAATTGAACCTTTAGTGGATTTAAAAGGTTCTTGAAACCAATCGGAAATACAAAGAAGGAAATTACTTGAAGTTCATTACTCTTACCCATAGAGTGTTACCCAAAGTTAGTCACCAAAGCTTCCTTCCTTCTAAGGCTCATGTGAAGAGTCTTAATTATTTAAACCCCCAACCCCCCAGTTCTTTTGGTGTCACAATTTAGTTCCATTTGACTAAAGGAGGTCCTCCTTATGAATTATGGCCCTTCCACAGGAAGAAAAGGATTAAATGTCGTATATGATCCAGGACTCCTTTTGGAACTTCAACTATTGAATTCTAGTAGACATGAATTCCTTCTTGGAATGCTTTGATTAGTACTAGTATTCCTTATCTATAGAGGATTATATTGCCCTGAAGGGATAAGTGGGCCTCGACCTTTCTTATTAACCATCCCCAGTCTTATTTTTTGTAGTTTTCAGTTTTTAATTTAAAACCCAAGTACTTTAGTTTGTCGGAAATGTTTTTCCTTTGGACAGGGATAGTGTTGGAAATTGAGGCTTCTTCTTCGTTCTCATAGTGTTGAAGAAGCAGGCAAGAATTTTCCATATTAATTTTCATTCCCGTATCGTTGCAGAAGAGGTTTCAAATATCCTTGAGAGTGCTCAAATTCCTTTGTGAGCCATAGAAGCAACAAAATATGTCATCTACAAATAAAAGGTGTGTGATTGATTTTGATTTAGACACTACAATTCCTCTTAATAGGCCCATATACCTTTCCCTCTTTATCATATGAATTACATATTAAGCTACGATCAAGAAAAGAAAGAGGAAACCCTGATGAAGACCTCTGGAGGCTTTGAAAAAATTGGACGGGGCTTCATGATGAGGATGGAAAAGGAGGCACTTTTAATACATCCCATTATCGAGTTGATGGTTTTTAAACTCATGCCCATTTGGATTAGGATTAAACGTAAAAAAATCCATTTTACACTATCATAGGCTTTAGAAAGGTCCAATTTCAGGATGGCATCCTTGAGATTTATTTTCTTGAATGAGTGGAGCACTTCCTGAGCTACGACTACAACATTCTGTATCTTTCTATTATGTAGGAAGCCAAATTTCTCTTCACCAATGATTTCACTTAGCATTGGCCTGAGTCTCCTAAAGATGATCTTGGTGATTAATTTGTAGATTACATTGCAGCAAGAAATCATTCTATAGTAGTCAAAGGAAGAGGGGCACTGTTTCTTTGGGATGAGACACAGGAAGGTTGTGTCGAGAGGGCCATGAACTCTTCTTTCCTTTTGTGATTCTCTGAACAATAGAATAAAATCTTCTTTTAGAAGGTCATATAAGGCCTTGAAAAATTCCTCTGTTACTCCGTCTGGGCCTGGGATTTTACCACTTCTCATGGAGAAAAATGCTTCCTTTAGTTCCAGTTTCGTCACCTCTTCTTCTAAGGAAAGGTTCATTTCATCGATAAAGAAGTTAGGGAATTTTCCTACTACTTCCAGGATTTATTGGATAGGGCATCGTTGGGGGGATGAAAAAATATTTCTATAAACTTTACCCTGAGATTAGACTTGTCCTCAAAGGAAGCGACCACATTTCTTTGTTCATATTTGATTTCCCAGATTGAGTTGAGGTTTCTTAGAAAGTTCACAAATTGATGAAAAACTTTGTGTTGTGGTCTGCTTCTTTTATCCACAAATCCCTGGTTTTGGTACACCATTCTTGTTCCTCTTTCTTAATCCATTTGGTGTTCTTTTCCTCCAGATATCTCAGTTCTGTTAACTTTTCATTTGTTAGGGTGGAGTCCTCCATGGAGATTATAACCTTTATAAATTCTCTTCAATGTCTTAAATGTCTTGATACCTTTTGGACTTCCATAATGGGAGCCAAATGTTTATGGTGTTTTTCAATTTTTTGAGATTTGGTGCAAATTGTAGCATAAGTGGATCATGAATAAAAGGGGATATTTTGGTTCAATAAGAAAGGGCCCATTTCTTGAAATCTTTCTCTTCCAGCCAAGATTGTATGAATTTCAACTGAGAGGGAGGGGGGAGAGTCAAAACTTGAGGACCATTGTAGTGTGACAGGAAGATGGTATGAGATTCCTCCCACCTCTACTGTAAATATAAATAAAGCTCCGAATTTTAGTAGGGATTCCAAAACAAGGAATCAATCGAGTCTCTTTGCAACTTCCTCATCCCCGGTTCTGTAATTCCACCAAGTAGGATAGAGTTTCACTAGTTCTATGTCCCGCAAGTTGGCCTTTTCTAAGAAGGATTGGAAGAATATTATTTTCCTGTTGGCCTTGGGGTTTTCTCCCCAAACATCCCATAGGGAAAGGGTAAGATTTAAATGCCCCCCCACCCACCAAAAAAGGGTCCCGAAAAAAACCTGCGTTGAGGAAATCCTCCAAGAAGAAGTTATTATTAGCGTAAGGCTCGTAAATATTCATCATTGAGAAGGAAAAAATATTTTTATTTTGCTTTAGCTTGATAGAGAATGTAGAGCGGGAGGAAGAAGACGATAGAGCCTAGAAATTAGGGCTCCATCCAGTTAGTATACCTCCAGAAAGACCATAGGCATTAGTAGTACTGAAAGACCAATTTTGANTTTATATATATATTTGTTTTCATGTAAAAAGAAAACAATTATATTAAAAAAAGAATATACATGTTGTCTTTCAAGTCCAGTATTAGTCGAGTTTTAGTAGGTTTTCTTACAGATCTGTTCTACTTATACCAAGAGATCTTTTAAGGCCTTTTACAATACAAACTATTCCAACTATTCAAAACATTTATAGCCTTACAAGAAAAACATTGTTCAGACGTGGAATTCCATTGCCTCAGTTATTGTGGCTTCGAAGAACTCATAAAATCCAAAAGCTCATTTTTGCAACTACAGAGCTTCTTTAGAGATTTCATTTGCTTTTGTGTTGAGCTCCCTCAGAATGTGCTGAAAAGAAATACATTCAAATTTTCTGAAGGTGAGCTTGATATCTCTTAGAACTGAAGTTAGTCTAGGATTTTGGATGTTGTTTTGGCCTCTTTCCCAATCAATCACTGGTTTGGAGTCATCGAACACCTGAACATTTGTCATATTTGTTTCTTTGGTTGTTTCCAAAAGAGTCCAAACTGCTATCAGTTCTTCTCTATTGTTTGTTTTTCCTCCTTGCGAATATCTAATATGGATGTAGTGGCTATGGATGATATACATAACCACCTTGAAACCACATGCAGGAGGATGTCCTTGGATGGCCCATCGAAATAACCCCAAGGGATGGTGTAATCAATGGGTGGGGGGACTAAAAATCATTGTTTTCTTGATCAGAGCTTTGTCTTAAATTCTTCATCCTAACGGAGTGATAACGTCAGTGTTACATCTGGGGAAACTATCTTATCTTTAAAGACGACATTGTTTCTTACCCACCAAATGTTTTTGATCATGATACTTGGAAGACCTGCATATAGGGAGACTGTTCTGTCTTGTAGAAAAGTTCTAAAACATTCTTCAAGGGAATCTTGGTTCCAATTATCCATGGAATTTAATTTTTCGTTTATTAAACGCGTGACATTTTGTACATAGGGATAGGCAATAAAAATGCGAGTAGTGGATTCTTGATTTTATTTGCACAAACGACATCTTCTAGGTCCACACCAACCTCTCATGAGGCAATTGTCCCAATTCAACAGTTTGTTGTATAGACCTATTCATAGAGTCATTTTACATCTGGGGGGAGCATTGATTTTCCACAAGGGAATCCACCACCACTTCGGTTGTATCTCATATTTTTCTTCTTCGTTCTCATAGTGTTGAAGAGGCAGGCAAGAATTTTCCATATTAATTTTCATTCCCGTAGCATTGCAGAAGAGGTTTCAAATATCCTTGAGAGTGCTCAAATTCCTCTATGAGCCATAGAAGCAACAAAAGATGTCATCTACAAATAAAAGGTGTGTGATTGATTCTGATTTAGACACTACAGTTCCTCTTAATAGGCCCATATACCTTTCCCTATTGATCATATGAATTACATATTAAGCTACGATCAAGAAAAGAAAAAGGAAACCCTGACGGAGACCTCTGGAGGATTTGAAAAAATTGGACGGGGCTTCATGATGAGGATGGAAAAGGAGGCACTTTTAATACATCCCATTATCGAGTTGATGGTTTTTAAACTCATGCCCATTTGGATTAGGATTAAATGTAAAAAATTCCATTTTACACTGTCATAGGCTTTAGAAAGGTCCAATTTCAGGATGGCATCCTTGAGATTTATTTTCTTGAATGAGTGGAGCACTTCCTGAGCTACGACTACAACATTTTGTATCTGTCTATTATGTAGGAAGCCAAATTTCTCTTCACCAATGATTTCACTTAGCATTGGCCTGAGTCTCCTAGAGATGATCTTGGTGATTAATTTGTAGATTACATTGCAGCAAGAAATCATTCTATAGTTTTCAAAGGAAGAGGGGCATTGTTTCTTTGGGATGAGACACATGAAGGTTGTGTCGAGAGGGCCATGAACTCGTCTTTCCTTTTGTGATTCTGTTAACAATAGAAGAAAATCTTCTTTTAGAAGGTCATATAAGGCCTTGAAAAATTCCTCTCTTACTCAGTCTGGGCCTAGTATTTTACCACTTCTCATGGAGAAAAATGCTTCCTTTAGTTCCAATTTCGTCACCTCTTCTTCTAAGGAAAGGTTCATTTCATCGATAAAGAAGTTAGGGAATTTTCCTACTACTTCCAGGATTTATTGGATAGGGCATCGTTGGGGGGATAAAAAAATATTTCTATAAAATTTACCCTGAGCTTAGACTTGTCCTCAAAGGAAGCGACCACATTTCTTTGTTCATATTTTATTTCCCAGATTGAGTTGAGGTTTCTTAGAAAGTTCGCAAATTGATGAAAAACTTTGTGTTGTGGTCTGCTTCTTTTATCCACAAATCCCTGGTTTTGGTACACCATTCTTGTTCCTCTTTATTAATCCATTTGGTGTGCTTTTCCTCCAGATATCTCAGTTCTGTTAACTTTTCATTTGTTAGGGTGGAGTCCTCCATGGAGATTATAACCTTTCTAAATTCTCTTCAATGTCTTGAATGTCTTGATACCTTTTGGACTTCCATAATGGGAGCCAATTTTTTATGGTGTTTTTCAATTTTTTGAGATTTGGTGCAAATTGTAGCATAAGTGGATCATGAATAAAAGGGGATATTTTGGTTCAATAAGAAAGGACCCATTTCTTGAAATCTTTCTCTTCCAGCCAAGATTGGATGAATTTCAACCGAGAGGGAGGGGGGGGAGTCGAAACTTGAGGACCATTGTAGTGTGACAGGAAGATGGTATGAGATACCTCCCACCTCTACTGTAAATATAAATAAAGCTCCTGATTTTAGTAGGGATTCCAAGAAAAGGAATCAATCGAGTCTCTTTGCAACTTTCTCATCCCCGGTTCTGTAATTCCACCAAGTAGGATAGAGTTTCACTAGTTCTCTGTCCCGCAAGTTGGCCTTTTCTAAAAAGGATTGGAAGAATATTATTTTCCTGTTGGCCTTGGGGTTTTCTCCCCAAACATCCCATATGGAAAGGGTAAGATTTAAATGCCCCCCCACCCACCAGAAAAGGGTCCCAAAAAAAACCTACTTTGAGGAAATCCTCTAAGAAGAAGTTATTATTAGCGTAAGGCTCGTAAATATTCATCATTGAGAAGGAACAAATATTTTTATTTTGCTTTAGCTTGATAGAGAATGTAGAGCGGGAGGAAGAAGACGATAGAGCCTAGAAATTAGGGCTCCATCCAGTTAGTATACCTCCAGAAAGACCATAGGCATTAGTAGTACTGAAAGACCAATTTTGAATCCAAGGGATCAAAGTTTCTCTGAATTTCTCGATAGTGCACATAGTTTCTTGGATGAGGATGATGTCTGGTTTTAGGCTAAGGATCATTCTTTTGAGGGATAGCTTCTTTGGGTCACCCCCTACCCCATGTGCATTGAAAGTGAGGAAGATTATTTATCCATTGTCAAAGAGGTTTTTCCTACTCTAAGGTCCCTTGTGATGGTGGCTTGGGTGCCTTTGCAAATTTCCATGATTTCGTTTTATTTGTCTTTAAAAATGAAGGATTTACTTCAAGATTGTGCGAGAGAGGGAGGGTTAAGATAAAGATCTCCACAAGAAGGGGCTATCTCCTAGTTTTTATACCTTAGGGAATATCTTTTTCCCTAGGG
>SNQJ01S0010480.1:0-30679 GCA_010110895.2 Picea sitchensis
AGTTTCTCTGGCTGCAACTAGATGGAAGCTACAACTCCCTGTGTTCAAGCACCCACTTGAACCTCTGAGGACAATAGTCCTCCCGAGCACCTCCCAACCTCCCTAGATATAATAAATAATGGATACACAGACAACTTCTCAGATAAATCAAATCTTACCATTCTTTCTCTGTATCTGATCTTCAACAAACTGTTCTGCAATTCTTTTCTTCTTTTGTTTGTTTAGCATGTCTTCTCTGCATCACCTTCTCTGTCATTCTTCTCTGCTTCTGTTCTGCATTTCATATAACTCTGTGCATTTGCTTCATTTCTTGCTATGCCTCTGCTCATTTTCTTTTTCTTACTGTTTACTCATTTTTCCTTCAGAACGACCAACCAAATTCAGTCTCGCTCATTTTCTTTTATACACGCTTCCTTGACGATTCCACTTCCCCTTCCAATAGATAATACAAGGACATCTGTCTTGGAAACTGAAATGCTAACCGATTTGTCATTATCAGTCCGTTTCTCTTAACGGATTCATAACTGAAGCGTTAATCTGTGAGGAAGAACAACAACCCTCCGATCACTTTCAAACCTTATCCGCACCGTTGGATAATCTTTATTATTCTTGCCTTTTGAATCGGGTTTCAACACTTTCAGTGTCAAGATGTACATGTACTCGGAACCCCCGATTCTCCGATCCCCAATGTGCTCCTTTCCCGAGCTTTAGCACCTTCCGGCTACACAATGGTCCATGTGACCAACTATCAAGTCACTGTCACCATACCTCTCGTCGGGGTTTCGGGGTTTACAATGATAATGTGCATACACCCCTTGGACCTGCGATATGCCACTTCCCGACTTCCTCTGTACTCCTTACACCTATCTTCCACTGACTCCTGGGTGGCCCACAGGCTATATGCCTTATCGGGAAATCGCGTATCACGATTTCGCGATGTCTGATGTTCAACGTTCTTGTCAATACCAAAACCCGATCCCCAAAATTCCATATAGAGTTGTGATCAATGGTCCTAGTGCGATCTTGACTCAACGGTTGCGATTGAATCGCAATATCGCATTTCGCGATTTCAAAGTTTCTATTGCAGTGTGTTCTTGACATATCAAAG
Organism: Picea sitchensis; assembly: GCA_010110895.2. Taxonomy (NCBI): domain Eukaryota; kingdom Viridiplantae; phylum Streptophyta; class Pinopsida; order Pinales; family Pinaceae; genus Picea; species Picea sitchensis. The sequence goes on from SNQJ01S0010480.1 coordinate 1,109, forward strand.
TCCTGATCCCCGAAACTCCGACCATGGCTAGGATCTACGGTTTAGATTCATTCTGGATTCAACGGCTGCAATTAAATCGCAAAATCGCATTTCGTGGTTTCGAAGTTCTTGATGTCAAGATATTTTGGCATTACAAAGTCTCTATCCCCGATACTCCGATATGGGCTGTGATCAACGGTCCATATCACTTCTTATCCAACGACTGTGATTTCATCGCAAAATCGCATATCGCGATTTCGGGGTTTTCATTGTCGAGTGAATTGGACATTTCAAAGTCCCGATCACCGATTCTCCGATGAAGAAAATCAACGGTCCATATCTCATGCTTTCTTTAATGGCTGCGATCAAATCATGAAATCGCATATCGCGATTTCGGGGTTTTCGTTGTCGAGTGAATTGGACATTTCAAAGTATCGATCCCCGATGGCTTATCTCCCTCGCAGCTTCTGCAGATCTGACGACTGACAGGTATTAGCTTCTGATCTGATGGCTCAGATCCTCTCTCCGACAAGGACTGTAAACTACGGTCCAGATTCATTTTGGATTCAATGGTTATGATTGAACCGTGATCTTGTTGCAATCTGTCTGATACAAACCCATCAATGTCAACAACCATTCACTGTATGCAAACTTGCCATCAATGACAACAACCATTAACACGCATTCGCTGCTTGTTCAATATTTGCTAACACACGATGCCCAAAATCGCCCGACATAGGGGATTTTAAAGTTTCCCCCTATGTCAGATTTGAATTGTGCCCCACTAAACTAAACCCTAGTTTTGTAGATCCTCTAACAAACACTATTTTTGGAGACAAAATCACATGAGAGGGGTCCTCCTAGATGAAATCTGGTGCCAGGAATCCAACATAGCTGGCATTTCGTCGACTCGAGGCACGGTTTGGGTGCTATGGAAAGTTGCAACTCGCCTCCTAAAGCCATTTAGGGACACAGTGACAATTTGGTCTGGGGGCACATAATCACAAACGAGCGACGTAATTGAGTTTCGTAATCTCTATAAGGTGTGTATGACCAACTCTCACATGACTACGATGCCCACAATCACCCGACACATGGGATTTGAAAGTAGTCCCCCTATGCCAGATTTGCATTGTGCCTTACTGAGCTAAACTCTAGTTCCATATATTCTCTAACAAACAATTTTATGGGCAACGAAATCATAGGAGAGGGGTCCTCCTAGTTGCAATTCGGTGACAGGATTACAACAAAACTAGAATTTTGTCGATCCGAGGAACAATTTTTGTGGTAGGGCGAGTTGCAACTCACTTCCTGAAGCCATTCAAGGACATAATGAAAATTTGGTCTGTGGGCAAAAAATCACAATCTTGTGATGTAACAGAGTTCTTTAAGCTCTGAAAGGTATGTATGACCAACAACCACACAATCATGGTACCCACAATCACTCGACACAGAGGCTTTGAAACTTGACCGCCTGTGTCGAATTTGCATTCTGCATCACTGAGCTAAACCCTATTTCTAGAGATCCTCTAAATAACATTTTTTTGGGCGAAATAATAATAGGAGAGGGCCCCCCCTAGCTGGAATCTGGTGCCAAGAATCCAACATAACCAGTGTTTCATCAAACTGAGGCATGGTTTGGGTGTTATGGCAAGTTGCAACTTGCCTCCTAAAGCCATTGAGGGACACAATGACAATTTGGTCTAGGGGAACATAATCAAAACCGAGCGATGTAATTGATTTCTTTAAACTCCAAAAGGTGTGTATGACCGACGCCCACATGACCATGGTGCCCACAATTTCACAACATAGGGGCTTTGAAAGTTGAACCCCTATTCCAGAATTGCATTGTGCCTCATTGAGCTAAACCCTAGTTCTGAAGATCCTCTAACGAACATTTTTTTGGGCGACAAAATCATAGGACAAGGGTCCACCTACCTGGAATCTAGTGCCAGGCATCCAACATAAATAACATTTCATTGATCTGAGGCACAATTTGGGTGTTATGACGAGTTTCAAATCATCTTGTCAAACCATTCAAGGACACAATGACAATTTGGTCTGGGGCACACAATCAAAACCAGGCGACATAACAGAGTTTTGTAAGCTCCGGAAGGCCTATATGACCAATGCACACATGACCATGGTGCCCAAAATATCCCAACATAGGGACTTTGAAAGTTGACCCCCTGTGTCGAATTTTCATTCTACCTCACTAAGATAAACCAAGTTCCGGGGATCCTCTAAAAATCACTTTTCTAGATGACAAAATCACAGGAGAGGGGTCCCCCTAGCTGGAATATAGTGCTAGGATTCCAATAGAGCTGACGTTTCTTCGATCCGAGGCACAATTTGGGTGCGATGGAGAGTTTCATATCGCCTCCTGAAGCCATTCAGTGACACAATGACAATTTGGTATGTGGGAATAAAATCACAACTGGGTGATGTAACTGAGTTTTGTAACCTCCAAAAGGTGTGTATGAACAACACCCACACACCCATGGTGCCCACAATCTCCTGACATAGATGCTTTGAAAGTTGACCCTCTACGTTGGATTTGTATTGTTCCTCACTCAACAAAACCCCAGTTGCAGATATCCTCTAGAAAACACTTTTCTATGCGATGAAATCATAGGAGAGGAGTCCCCCTAGTTGAAATCCGATGCCATAAGTCTAACAGAACTGGTGTTTCATCAATTCGATCCATGGTTTGGGTGTTATGGCGATCTCTGGAACTAGGGTTTACCTCAATGAGGAAAAATGCAATTTCGGAATAGGGGGTCATGTGGGCGTTGGTCATACACACTTTTTGGAGCTTACGAAACTTAGTTACATCAGTCGATTTTGATTATGTTCCCCTGGAAAAAATTGTCATTGTGTCCCTTAATGGCTTCAAGAGGCAAGTTACAACTCTCCATAGCACCCAAACCATGCGTCGGTTCGACGAAACACTAGTTCTGTTGGACTCCTGGCACCAGATTCCAGCTAAGCAGACCCCTCTCCTGTTATTATGTCATCCAAAAAAGTGTTTTTTAAAGGATCTCTGGAACTAGGGTTTAGCTCAGTGATGCAGAATGTAAATTCAACACAGGGGGTCAAGTTTTAAAGCCTTTCTATCGAACAATTATAGGAACCAAGGTCGTGTGGTCATTGGTCATACATACCTTCTAGAGCTTACAAAACTCTGTTACATTGCTCGGTTGTGATTTTGTGCCCTCAAAACAAATTTTCATTGTGTCCCTGAATGGATTCAAGAGGCGAGTTGCAACTCGCCATACCACCAAAATCGTGCCTCGGATCGACAAAATGATACTGCAACTCGGAGGACTACTATCCTATGATTTTGTCACCCATAAAAGTGCTTGTTAGAGAATATTCAGAACTAGAGTTTAGCTCAGTAAGGCACAATGAAAATCTGACACAAGGGGGCTACTTTCAAAGCCCGTGTGTCAGGCGATTGTGGGCATCGTGGTCATGTGGGCGTTGGTCATACACACATTTTGGAGCTTACGAAACTCAGTTACGTCGCTCGGTTGTGATTATATGCCCCATACCAAATTGTCATTGTGTCCTTGAATGGCTTTAGGAGGCAAGTTGCAACTCACCATAACACCCAAATCGTGCCTCGGGTCGATGAAATGTTAGATATGTTGGATTTATGACACCATATTTTATCTAGGAGGACCCCTTTCATGTGATTTTGTCGCCCAAAACAGTGTTTGTTAGAGGACCTACAAAACTAGGGTTTAGTTCAGTGGGGCACAATGCAAATCCAACATAGGGGGCAACCTTCAAGTCCCCCATGTCGGGCAATTTTGGGGACCGTGGTCATGTGGGAATTGGTTATGCACACCTTTCAGAGCTTACGAAACTCAGTTACGTTGCCTGATTGTGATTTTGTGCCCCCAATCAAGTGTGGTGTGAATCAAAGATTTGAACGTTGTTAACCCTGAGAATTCAAGATATAGCTGAGAATCTATAGGACTCAACCTACAACATAAGATCTTCTAATTTTTCTGATTCTTGATATTTTTTTATCTTTCTTAGCTTAGAGTTAGTTGCCTACATGAGATATAGAGAGTACCATTTTGGGTTTCTTGAGGGATTGTGCACCATGATGATCGCTACGTAAGAACCCCCTTCAATTTACTTATATTCTTTTATTCTCTAGTAAACAAAAAATTGTAAAAGTAAATGTAAATGTACATACACAAAACATTTTGATAGAAATTCTTATTAGAAAATTGATGTATAATTGACGCTCTTTTCATTTACAAATTCTATATTTATATATTATTTGTTTATTATAATTATAATAGATATGATAAAAAAGTAATAATTTCTAAAGAGGCATTGTTTTATTTGTGATGTTTTAATGTGTTTGTATTAAGTTTAGTAACTATAACTATAACATGTGAACCCAAATTATATGCATCTTGTGCTAGGGTTATGCTCTGAAACCTTCCTCCATTCATCACCTTTCTTCCATAGCCATGGCCATGGATGTCGAGGGAGGGGGGCCCTCAGCCCCCTCCTATAGTACTATCACAAGGAAGAATCACAACTCCACTCACTTCAAACTCCCAACCTTCGAACTCCCGGACGACATGCAAAAATTAATTTGGGAGGATGAAATGTTGAAGGAAAAATTGATGGACATCGACCTAGAAACCATTCAACCAAGAACCAAACACACCTGGTAACCCAAACAAATGCATTCTACAAGCCTCGATAGTTCCCAAATATACCATCAGATCGCTGAGAATGGCGGATAAAAAAAAATATATGAGATATTTTTCTTTGATAGGTAAATACCTGGGGTTATGGCCTTCTAAAAAAGACCTAGTCAAATGGATTCACCACTGGTGGAAACCCAAGGGTCATTTAGACCTCCAACTAGGATCAAAAGGCTTCTTTACGATCATATTTCATAATCTAGAGGACATAAATTAAATATTTGAAGGGGGGGGCATACTTGTACAACTCGCCATGCCTTTTTATCTGATTCTAGACAAAGAGATTCAACCTGGAAAAGGAAGACTTCACCCATGCTCGAGTTTGTAAGCCTATACTCGCTCCCGCATGAATTTTAGTTGGAGGATATCCTTGTAGGGATTGGAAACACCATCGGTATCTATGTCAAAGCTTTGGAGGCAACAAAACAAAGAAGGTACTTTGCTTATGCCCGCATCTGTGTTTATTTAAATATATCGAAACCCCTCCCTGGAACCATTATCCTGGATTAACAAGACAAGGAATGGTCTCAAACCTTATATTATGAGCACATCCACTTCTGATTCTGCAAGTGTCACGATCATGGACATCTATTCCCAAAATTCCCTTCAAATAAGCCCCCCAAGCTAGCTCAGGAGGAATCTAACAAACTCAAGGATGACTTCATCGAGGTCACAGGTCGTCGAAAGAACCATGCGATAAGGGAACCCCCCCAGGCCCTTATTGGACCCCCTACCAAGAAATATTTTGATTCCCTTCAAACCCCATTGGATACCCCCTTGTCCTCTACTAACCCTCTAACAACCCTTGCAACCAATAAAATCCCTGTCATGAAATATACCCCTGTCATTTCTTCCTCAACCACTAGTCACAGTGGCCTCCCTTCCAACCACTCTCAGGCCGTAAATGGGGGATCCAGACATGGACTTGGAAGATCAATAGTTGGCAGGTATCAATATGGCGCATCTTGAACAAGCCTATCATGAGCAGTAGCTATATACCATACTGCCCGACCAGTTGTGCAAGGTGCACAAAGTCTTCCTTAACTCTTTTGCAGGAGGTAAAGCCCAAGCCAACACAAACCTGGGAATACAAAAATAAACCTCCAAGGAACAACGCAAAACTACAAAGGAGGAGAAAAAGAGAGGAAGGAGATTGAAACACCAGCTCATCCAGGACGTCGATAACTTTCTTGTCAAATCAGGTCAAATTCATTTGATCTCGGATAGCTTCCCCCCCTCCAACCCCCACCTTCCTCATGAAGATACTATCTTGGAACATAAGATGCCTTAATGCAAAGAGAAAACAAACCAGACATACTAATCCTATAGGGAAAGAAATGTGTGGGAACAGAGGCACAAACAATGCTTCAATGATGTTGGACACATCACAACAAGTGGAAGTGGACACTAATGGGGCAGCAGGAGGTCTTGCACTGCTCTGGAATCCAGCCACCATTCTACTTGAAAACATTTTTACTTCCAAATGTACCATGGCAACCTCTTTTCACCTCATTGGTTAAAACAAACAAGGATACATCACAAACATCTATGGACCCCCTAGACTAGGGGAAAAAGAATCATTCCTCTAGCACATGGAATGGGTAGCAGAACACTTAGGCCCCCAAAGGTGGATCCTCGGGGGAGATTTCAATATGATCACAGGGCTAGAGGAAAAAAATGGAGGCAATTTCTCCCTGGGGAATGACAACATTCTCTTTAATCGTACCATAGGCCTATTGAACCTCATTGACGTTGAAACAGATAATGGGCCGTTTACCTAGTCCAACAGACGCTTGGGAGCCCGACATGTATCTAGTAGACTAGATTGCTTCCTAATTTATTAAGCCATCATGATGGACGATCTAGCATGAAATTCCACAGTCATCAATACCACAGGTTCAGATCACTGGCCAATTCTTCTAACCCTCAACATCACTGGCACCCCAGGTAGAAAACCTTTCCGTTTTGAAAAATTCTAGTTGACTCACCCATATTTCCAAGAAAACATCAATGCTTGGGGGGGAGAGGCTCCCATCCAAACAGGAACCCCGATGTACAAATTTCAACAAAGACTAAAAAAACTCAAGCAACACCTCAAAATATGGAACAAGTCCACTTTCGATGACATTTTCCAAGCACAAGAGCATCTACAACAACAAATGCAAACACTACAATAGTAGATCTAGACACAGGGTCTAATGAAAGTTATAAAAACATAGGAAACACTCCGCAACAACCAGATTGCATAAAGAAAAGAACAGGAAGAAGTTCTTTGGAGACAAAAATCTCACATCCTGTGGATGAAAGAGGGGGAGAAAATAACAAATTATTCCATGGATCCATGGTCCAGAGGTGCCAAACCAATCACATTACCCATCTAATTTCAGAGCAAGGTAAAGAAATTCAACAACATGCTGATATGGAAAAGGAATTGCTTACTTACTACCAATCTCATCTTACGGAATTGATGCAAGAGCATCACTCCATGTCATCAAGTGCCAGCCAGCTAGCACATCAAGCACACATTCAATGGAAGGAGAGAGGCACAACCCTCTCGTTTTCAAATTTTGAAAATGTATTAAATGTTTGTAAGGCTGGTAGAGCCAAGTCGTGCCTTTGAGCAGGTTGTAGTTAGAGTCACCTTAATGGTTGACATGTTGATGGGTATCTAGATCGAATTCAGATTAGATGGCCCATTCAATGTAATTCATTGTAATTAATGAGACTTGGTGAGGATGGAGGGAAGTGCTCCAGGAGCCCCCTTTTGTAATAAGAACCTTTGTATCTATAGGAAGTAGAGTTGATAGAGTAAGGCAGAGAGAATAGAGAGATAGGAGAGGAGAGCCGAGACTCTGTTGCAGTCCGAGCTCGAACACATTGTAATCAGGCATTTTTTATTAATACAATCAGAGCAATTTTTCCTGCATGTTATTCTGTGTATGTTGATGAATGTCTTTATGTGTTGATGATATGTTGTAGATGTATGTTAGATGTGCATTTGCAGGGATAGATATATTTTCCTATCTGTGAGTTCTTTGATTTCAGGTTTGGGTTCTTTGTGGCTTCATGCAAGAGGTTGCATGACAGAACACTGTGGGTTCTGTAAGCCAGTGCATAGAGTGCACTTCTGAATTCTGCGGAATTTAGACAAAGATGTGCCAAGAGGATGCACCGGAGGAAGTCATTGACTCAAGGAGGAAGCCTCAAGGTTGTTGAACACCTTGAAGGAAGAACTGTGTAGAGGAGGCCATAGGGAAGACAAATTTTTTGAGAATTCTGTGAGGCTCTGCCAGGAGGGCATTGAGAAAATGTGCAAGATGCATTGAGGAGAAATCTATTTTGAGTTCGGTAAGAAGACAAAGATGCTGAAGATTTTGTAGAAGCTATGCTAGGAGGGCATCGAACGAGTGCAAGGAGTGCACCTAGAAGAACTCTCTTTCAAGTTCTGAAATAGGAGAAGTGTCAAGGAGAAAGACACTCACAGAGTTACTGAATACTCTATTTGTTCAACAAGGAGTGCTAGAGCAGAAGGATGCTAAGAGGGCCTGAGGTATTTATTTCCAAGAAACAGCCTCAAATCTAAGTTTTTTTGAAATCTTAGTAGCACAAGGAGTGTGCGAGAGTGGACTTGTTCTAAGTCCATAAGCTCAGAAGAGAAAGTGCAAGAAGAGCACACACAGAGAATACCTTTTGAGGTTTTAGAGAGAAGCAAGATTAGGAGGGGAAGCGTTTCCATAACACAGACAAGACCCAAGGGAACTGGGCTCGCAAGAGAATCATCGAAGGCTGAGTCCTTCAAGCGTAAAAAATATTCCAAGGGAAAGGAAGATTCACAAGCTCAGGAGGGAGCTATAGCTGTCATTGGATCAACACTGGGAGGAAAGATCTGGACCATTGAATCTACGTCTAGACAACAGGAGGAGGTCGCGCAGGAGAGTAGCTAAAACGAATGGTGGAGACACTTTGGGGAGAAGTACCGAGTTGCCGTGAGTCGTTGGATCCAGAAAAGGTGCGCGAGGTTTAAACCTTGTAACAACAGAAGGAAGAGGACTTGTCAAGTATCGAAAGCATCAGGACCATCCATTCTGGAGGATAGGTGGTAAATATCTAGATCATCTTGTGAATTCAGGTATCATGAGCAGGGAGGTGGAGTCCTTTGCGCTACAAACCCCCGAGTCGCGAGATCGCAATTCGACCTGAACCGTTGATTGAGGAGGAAGGAGAGTCGTGAGATTTGGTGCCTTGCTACATCGTGTATTGGGGTTTCGGAGGGTGAAGGAGTTTCACCTTGATCACTGAAGTCACAAAGTGTCGAGTGCCAAGGGCTCGAGCTAACACACGTCACGTCCATTCGGTGGGGACCGCATGGTTGACAGGTGGCACAAACATAAAGTGCCTAGAGAAAGGTGGAAGTAGGCGACATGTGGTGTACACGCGTCACCTTGGCAGGAGTCAACCCACTGTTGACTTATCATGTTTCGGGGATTCGCAAAGGAGGAGCACGAGGGCTCAACACTTCAACTCGTGAAGTTGTGAGTTGCAAGGGGTGCTAGAGTTAGGCCCTAGCGATGGTCGCTTATAGAGGCGCTATAAAGGAAGGGGCCATACCCATATCGCACTCTCAAGTATCGAAGGTTTGGAGTTGAGGGTCTTCAATTCAAAAACTCGCGAGCTCACGAGTCACGAAAGTTGCTTGCGCTAAGGCCTGGGTTGTGGTTGTGTGGAGGCAAAGACTCACACTTGGTGCATGTGGTGCAGGTGGAGTTTTCATGAAGGACCTTTGGATCAGATTCGTTGAAGGTTTTAGCAAGGAACCAAAGGAGTTGCTTTAGCCTGAGGAGATTTTAGAACGATCCTGTACGGATCTCGGACATAGGGTCAGGGGTCTGCGTCAGTATGGTATCAGAGCCTGATTTTGTCTGTATATTTCAGGCAGAGGGAGCTAGAGGAAAACGAGTAGTCTGATACACACCAAAGTGGTATCAGAGCAGGTTTTTGCCCGTATATTTTAGGCAAAAGAGGAAGCGAGGTGAAGAAGAGCCTGTAGGATACAGGTAAAAGGTGAAGGTTATTGCAGGATGCCACAGTCAAATGGTACAGTCAGGTGGACTGTAGGAGATGTTGGAAGTGCTCTCAGTTGCAGAATGACAACAACAAGTTTTCCAGGAGGGTAGAAAGGAACAAGAATATGACTACTAAAGGCCATGGACGCAGTGGAAAGAAGAACCATCAGCAGTAGAGAAAAGATGAAATGAATAGAGAACTCGCTAAGATAAGGGCGAGAATGGAAGAGCTTGCACTACGGATGCAACAAGACACAAAGCCACATTGGGTATATGAATGGCCTTTGAGGAGGAAAGAAAAGTGTCCAGTCAAGAAATTGTTGGCCAGAAGACAACGAAGGCTGTTGAGAGAATGGCTGAGGTATGTTGAAAGCCTCAGTGATGAAGAGGAGCTAGTTTGCATCTGTGAACTAGAGACTGGGAAGAATCTCAGTGATGAAGAGGAGATATCGAGCAGAGATCTCATAGACTGCCAAGTGGGCAGAGATGGACTTTCAAATTACGAGGTGGGCAATAGAAATAGATCAAGTGAAGGTCTCGTATGCTTCCAGGAGGGAAGTGCTGAAAGTTCAAGTTGCCAGGTGGGCAATGAGATGGGATCACTGGATCTCATAGACTGCTAGGTGGTTAGAGATGGACTTTCAAATTTCCAGGTGGGAAATAGAAAGGGATCAAGTGAAGGTCTCGTATGCTACCACGAGGGCGATGCTGAAATTTTAAATTGCCAGGAAGGCACTGAGATGGGATCAGCTGATCTCATAGACTACTAGGTGGGTAGAGAAAGAGAGGAAATCCCATATTTCCAAGTGGGTAAGGGAGAGAAGTTGAGACTATTTGAAAGTCTCATGAACTCAAAGGTGAGTGCATATCAACGAGGAGAGATGATAGAGGAAGATCAGAAGAGCATTTTGATGATTGGAGGGATAAAGGTCTTCCTGCCATATAGCCCAGTTGAGGCCAACGTGTGTGTTGCCAATGCAACAACAATAGAAAGACAACCAGTGGTGACTGCCATGATGAAGGAGCAGATATCGTAAGTTTCCCAAGGAAAAGAAGAGGAGCACACAGTTAAGATGCTCACTCCATGGGAGAAGGAGCTAGAAATGTTAGAGGATTGGATGAACCATCCAGCGCCAATAGATGTCTGCCATGAGCAGAAAGTCATATGGATGTTAGCAGAGGAGCATTCCGAGGAACCACTCAGAAATTTTAGCTAGGGAGCTGAACAAATGATGACCGCAGAGATGAATTTTGTAGTAGGATGGCAAGTTGAGGCCACAGAGGAAGAAGATGGCATGGGAGATCTAGTTGATCTACCCATTTGTAGGGAAGAAGTGCAGTGGAGCAGGCTGCAAAAGGAGAGCCAATCTCGGGAGCAGTTTGACGAGATAATTGAGGGGATCATAAGGCTAATGATCAGATCAGCAAACACGGTCAACAAAGAGAATATGAGCAGAGGAGAACCTACCATAGCAGCAGGGAAACAGATGCAGCAGCAACACGGCGATGGAATGGATGGAGAACTCCAAAGAACTATTTGGGATCCAGGTGGATTTCAATAGTGGTGTTGGGAAGCTCATGAGTAGGAGCTCGTGATTTTTGCAGCTGAGGAGTATTATGCAGGAGCATCACTCCACGTCATCAAGTGCCAGCCAGCCAGCACATCAAGCATAGATTCAATGGAAGGAGAGAGGCACAACCCTCTCATTTTCAAATTTTGAAAATGTATTAAATGTTTGTAAGGCTGGTAGAGCCAAGTCGTGCCTTTGAGAAGGCTATAGTTAGATTTTCCTTAATGGATGACATGTTGATGGGGATCTAGATCCAATTCGGATTAGATGGCCCATTCAATGTAATTCATTGTAATTAATGAGAGTTCATGAGGATGGAGGGAAGCGCTCAAGGATGAGAGTTCATGAGGATGGCAGTAGAGTTGATAGAGTAAGGCAAAGAGAATAGAGAGATAGGAGAGGAGAGCCAAGACTCTATTGCAGTCCGAGCTCGAACACATTGTAATCAGGCATTCTTGATTAATACAATCAGAGCAGTTTTCCCTGCATGTTATTTTGTGTATGTTGATGAATGTCTTTATGTGTTGATGATATGTTGTAGATGTATGTTAGATGTGCATTTGTAGGGATAGATAGATTTTCCTATCTGTGAGTTCTTTGATTTCAGGTTTGGGTTCTTTGTGGCTTCATGCAAGAGGTTGCATGACAGAACACTATGGGTTATATAAGCCAGTGCATAGAGTGCACTTCTAAATTCTGCAGAATTTAGACAAAGATGTGCTAGGAGGACATACCAGAGGAAGTCATTGACTCAAGGAGGAAGCCTCAAGGTTGTTGAGCACCTTGAAGGAGGAGTTGTGCAGAGGAGGCCACATGGAAGAAATTTTTTATGAGAATTCTGTGAGGCTCTGCCAAGAGGGCATTGAGAAAAAGCACAAGATGCATTGAGGAGAACTCTATTTTGAGTTCGGTAAGAAGACAGAGTCGTTGAAGATTCTATAGAAACTCTGCCAGGAGGGCATCGAGCGAGTGCAAGGAGTGAACCAAGAAGAACTCTCTTTTGAGTTATGAAATAGGAGAAGTGTCAAGGAGAAAGATACTCACAGATTTATTGAATAGTCTATTTGTTCAACAAGGAGTGCTTGAGAAGAAGGATGCTAGGAGGGCATGAGGTATTTATTTCTAAGAAACGGCCTCGAATCTGAGTTTTTTCGAAATCTTAGCAGCACAAGGAGTGTGCGAGAGTGGACTTGTTCTAAGTCCATAAGCTTAGAAGAGAAAGTGCAGGAAGAACGCACACGGAGAAAACCTTTCGAGGTTTCAGAGTGAAGCAATCTCAGGAGGGGAAGCATTTCCATAACGCAAACGAGACCCAAGGGAACTGGGCTCGCAAGAGAATCATCGAAGGCTGAGTCTTTCAAGCATCGAAAATATTCCAAGGGAAAGGAAGAGGCGCAAGCTCAGGAGGGAGCTACAACTGTCGTTAGATTGGCACTGGGAGGAAAGATCTGGACCGTTGAATCTATGTCCAGACAGTAGGATGAGGTCACGCAGGAGAGTAGCTGAAACAGACAGTGGAGACACTTCGAGGAGAAGTGCCAAGTTGTCATGAGTCGTTGGATCCAGAAAAGGTGCGCGAGGTTTAAACCTCATAACAACAGAAGGAAGAGGACTCGTCAAGTCCCGAAATCATAATGACTCTCCATCTTGGAGGACAGGTGGTAAATATTTGGATCATCTCACAAATTTGGGTATCACGAGCGGGGAGGCGTAGTCCTTTGCACTACAAACCCTCGAGTTGTGAGATTGAGATTCGACCTGAACCATCGATCGAGGAGGAAGGAGAGATGTGATATTTGGTGCCTCGCTACATCATGTATCGAGGTTTCATAGGGTAAAGGAGTTGCACCTTGATCACTGAAGTTGTGAAGTGTCGAGTGCCAAGGGCTCGAGCGAACACACATCACATCCATTAGGTGGGAACCGTGTGGTTGACAAGTGGCTCAAACATAGAGCTCCTAGAGAAAGGCAGAAGTAGGTGACAGGTGGCATACATGCGTCACCTTGGCAGGAGTCAACCCATTGTTGACTTATCACATTTCATGGATTCACAATGGAGGAGCATGAGGGCTCAACACTCCAACTCATGAAGTTGCAAGTTGCAAGGGGTGCTAGAGTTAGGCCCTAGTGGTGGTCACTTATAGAGGCACTAGCAAGGAAGGGTCTATACCCATATCACACTCTTGGGTATCGGAGGTTTGGAGTCGAGGGTCTTCAATTCACAAACTCGCGAGATCATGAGTCACGAAAGGTGCTTGCGCTAAGGCCTGGGTTGTGGTCATGTAAAGGAAAAGACTCACACCTAGTGCATGTGGTGCAGGTGGAGTTTTCATGAAGGACCTGTGAATCAGATTCATTGAAGGTTTCAACAAGGAACCAAAGGAGCCACTTTGGCCCGAGGAGATTTTAGAACGATCCTGTGAAGATCTCGGATAGAGGTTCAGGGGTCTGCGTCAAGAACCCCCAACAGATCACTTGCAGGCCATCGATTCTATCCTCAAACACATACCCAAGGAGGTCACCAAGGAGAAAAATGAATCCCTGATGAGACCAATCACTCAGGAGGAGGTCAATCATTTTCTTAAGGCCACTCCTCTTGGCAAGGCCCTTGGACCAGACAACTTCACTTCATACTTCTTTCACTGTTGTTGGGGCATTATCCGTGAGGATGTGTGGGAAATCATTGAGGACTATAGAATATATAGAAAGGTCCTCCAAGCCCTCAATGCAAATTTTATCACCCTCATCCCTAAAGAGAACAACACCACTTCTCCAAGACATTTTAGACCCATATCCCTTTGCAATGTCATTTACAAACTCCTAACAAAGATCATTGCAACCCGCCTCAAGCCCATTCTACCGTTCCTAATTTCCATAGAGCAATCCAACTATGTAGAAGGTCAACAAATTCTGGATAGTTTAATCCTAGATCATGCAATTATCCACTCCCTTCACTCTACCAAAACACAAGGTATGCTCCTAAAACTAGATCTTTCTAAAGCTTTTGACAATTTAAGCTAGAGCTACTTGAAATCTTATCTCCTACCCTTTGTCTTTGATCCCACTTGGGTCTCTTGGATTGTCAACCTCACCTCTTCAGCATTGTTTTCCATCCTTATCAATGGCATCCCTTCCAAACCTTTCTCCCCCTCAAGAGGAATAAGACAAGGGTACACCCTCTCGCCCTTACTTTTCATCCTTATGGTAGAAGGGCTCAGCTGCAAACTTAAAGAAGCTATCAGGGACCTTTCCCTATCGGGCCTCAAACCCCATGGAATTTCTTCCCCCGTCTCTCATAGCCAATTTGTAGATGATATACTTCTTATGGGACTGTCCACCGCCAGAGAAACCCGATGTTTCAGATCCATCATAGATCTCTTCTATGAAGCTTCAGTCATGGAAGTGAGCTTAACCAAATCCCAAGTCTTCTTCTTCAAAATTCCTCTTGTTATCCAAAACCATCTCACTCTCATCCTAGGCTTCACCTGCAACGTACTACTGTCAGTCTACTTGGGCATCCCCCTCATTGATAACCCACTCAGTAATTCCTTTTGGGACTCCTTGATGTCCAGTTTCAAGAAGAGACTCTCTCTTTGGACCTCTATCTCCCTCAATCTACCTGGGTGCCTTGTTCTCCTTAAATCAATCCTCTAGGATCTCTCGGTCTACACCTTATCAACCTTGGCAGCCCCAAGTTTTAACCTCAATACCTTAAGAACGATCCAAATAAGATTTATGTGGAAAGGCATCAAAGAAGGACGCAAAATTTCCTTGGTAAGTTGGCAAAAGGTCTGCACCCCCAAAAAAGTAAGAGGCCTCGGTCTACATGACCCAACCATTCTCAACAAAGTCCTCAATGATAAAATCTGGTGGAGATGGTTGAAAATACCTCAATATCTTTGGGCACGATTATGGAGAAATAAATATACCCCTACAACCCCTGAAAAGGAACTCATCAGGTGGAATGGTCAAAGCACATGATCGCTCATATAGAATGTGGCCCAGAACAACCGAGGACTCATCATGGAGCATTCATTCTGGGAACTACAAAATGGATCATCGACAAACTTTTGGAGTGTCACGTGGCAACAACTCCTATCCTTGAATACAGAGCCAAATATCAGTGACCTCATTCCCTTTACAACTATCACAGGACTTCATAGAGTCATTGACTTCTGGAAGCCTTTTGATCTAGGGGAATTATGGAATACCTGGAAAAATTCCCAAGAGAATCTAAATATTCCCCCAACATTCAACCTCAGACCCCTACAAGAGCATCTTGCCTCTATGAAAATTTTAAGCCAACAAGGGGAGGACATTCTCAGGTGGACCCACTCCACCATAGGTGCCTTCAACATCCCTAAAGATTACTACTTAAAAGCAGGTCACATAACCTTACCTCGAGAGGAGGTATGGGGAAAAATATGGGATATGAAGTCATGGCCAAAAATCAACACCTTTCTCTAGTTAGTGGTGCACAACAACATCCTCACTTGGGATAACTTAAGAAAACAGGGTTTCATTGGCCCCTCTTGGTGTCAGTTATGTGGACAAGAGGAAGAAACCCAAAATCATCTCCTCAACCTCTGCCCCTATAGTTCATGCATCTGGGATCAAAGCACTAGCATCATGAGAACATCGGACAGGAACCGCATATGTCTAAAGGAAACCATTGCAGAATGGAGAAGATTGATATTTCACTCTCCCATCCTTAATAGAATCTGGAAGCTTCTCCCAGGTTTCATCCTATGGAAGATCTGGAAAGAGAGGAACAAAAGAATTTTCAATTCGGTCACCAGGACATGGCAAAAGGTTTGGATCACAATCCACACCAATATCAATGAAACCATATCGCTGCATCCCTGGACGGAGCAGGACCTGCAAAGCCCACAAAATGAACTCAACATCCTCGGAGCATGGAGACTAAATATCACTCCAACCCCAAAAAGGCCTATGGTAGTTGCAGGATGCACGACTAGCCCCACCCTTTGGGAAGATCCACCCACAAACTTCTTTAAACTTAATTTTGATGGAGCCTCCAAAGGAAACCCATGACCAGCTGGCTAGGGGGCGGTCATCCAGAACAATAAAGGGGAAATCATTCACATCCTGACAGGAAACATGGAGCACGATACCAACAATGCCACCAAAATATGAAGCCTCCTCTATGGCTTGCAAGCAGCCTCAACATCCCAGAAGGTGATTCAAAAATTGTTATAAATATCCTCTCACTTCTGCTCAATGGGGCAGACCCGAAGAAAATATCTCCAATATGGTGACTCATGAATGGGCTCCACAGAATAAAATCTATTCTCCAGCCACAATAGGTAATCCTCCCATCCCATGTAAGAATAATGGCCAATCAAGTTGTTGACTGGTTGGAAAATCTCGGAGTCGAGTTGGAAGAAGGTATCTTCTCTTGTACCCCTTCCACCAATCGTACTCACCCCACAGTCATTGCTTGCAAGAACATAGCTTACACCAAATATATACCCCCGAAAGGGGTGTCTTCATGACATGATAACTCTAAGAAGGGATGAGGCCACTTGGCCAAGCCATACTCCACTTGGCGTATGTCCTTCGCCACCTCCCCTCCTTTGTCACCTTGAGCCTTTACATTACCTTCTACTACCCTCCACTTCGCATTTTCACCCTGACGCTCACATTCTCTGGAAGCTCTACAACTTTTGTGTCTTCATGGTGTTGTGCAGAGGTTCTTCCCCGTCGCTTAAGCTCCATCCTTTTCTCCTGGTTCTTTTGGTCACGATGGGGTGTCCTATGCCTCACTTTTTCACTCGACATTCTCAGAGATAGACCTCTAGGTCTCTCCCTTCCCTTCATCCTATAATTGAGCTCTGGTGTGACCTCTCTTGGTTTCTTTTTCTATTGTGGAGCTCTTTGTTCACCATGCCGCAACCCCGGGGCAAGCCAATGCGAGGAGAGACCTGGTACATGGATCGGGGAAGGAAACCGCCTGCCTCAGACTCTCCCTATGAAGCTTCCACTCCTCCTAAAGAAGTCGCTCCCCCTGAAGTGGCCCCTCCACCTAAAACAACAATATCTCCCCCTCCCTTGGTACCTGTCATTCTGTCAGCCCCTAACTAGACAACTTGCGACCTCTCCCCCCTCTAGAACCCCTATGGATGTAGGGTCGAGTGGTTCAATTTTCTTGGGAACTCACTCGGCTACGAGCCTCCTCCTCCCTCCCCCCCTCTGCTTCCCTCTTACCTTCCCTCCCTTCCTCTTCCCTATCTCACCGCCCCTCATCCCACCTCCCCTTTGAGGTCCTCCTCTTCCTCTCCACCCTCCACCCACCCCAATCCCTCATGTGCCAAGTGTGAGGATCAAATAGAACTCCTGAATATTCTGAGCACTATGAAAAAATACCTGGAGGATATCAAATTGGAAATGCTCGACGCATAGAATAGGGAAGCCTACCACTGGAGAAGAGTGGACGCCCTAATGATTTTCCTTCAAGATCTTTGACAGGCCATGGATGAACGTGGAAAAGTAAAAACACTGGCGAAACAGGTTTTCGTAGGGCCATGGCTTGGACCGGAATTTTAATGTTTTATCATTGTTTCTACTTCTCGGCTCAACATCCTTACTACTGCATCTCTTTTTGTACACTATTACGTTTTTCGGCCCTGCATGGCCTCGTAGCATAGTTTACTTTTAGTGGCATGACTTTGGCAACAATGGTTTCCCAACTGGGCACCATGGCCATACTTGTTTTTGGACATTTGGCGTGTTGTTTTCCCTCATGGGCACTGCGCCCGCGTGGCTAATTGCATCTCAGACAACTATATTTTTTTGACAGGAATCAATACAAAACCCTAATTTACAAAAAAAAAACTATAACTATAAGATGTTGATATCTAATAATAATGTAGTTTTGTATTTTATTAGATTCATCAACTATAAAATGTAGATATTAATAATAAAATAGTTTGGTATTGTATTAATTTAATTCACATAAAATATAAATATTTAATAATAATGTAATAATGTAATCATGTCAATATGTTTTTTAATCACTTATAGATATTTAATAATAATTTAATTATGTCAATACATGGTTTTTAATCACTAATGTCAATTGAGTTTCCTTTTAAAAAAAAAAGATAATAGGGATAGTAATGAAAAAAAATTAAAATTAAATTGAAATGAAATAAGAATCATTATATTTTCTCCTCATACATATAATTCCTATGTAGAGCACAAACAATTTACAATTTACATGGTAAATAATTAATCTTATCCACATGACTTTACTTGATATTAGACATTACTATATAAGTTGAGTGTGGATATCTAACTAATAGTGGAGTCATGTGCATCACAAAAACTCTACATGGTACATCATTTATATTATCTGCATACCTTTACCTAACATATTAGTATATACATTGATGTTGGATATCTAAATAATGGACTCATGTGGATGATGTTAATTGGGTTTCCTTTTAAAAAAAAAAATGGATAATAGGGATAGTAATGAAAAAAAATTGAAATTAAATCGAAGTGAAATAAGAATCATTAAATTTTTCCCTCATACATATAATTCCTATGTAGATCACAAACAATTTACAATTTACATGGTAAATAATTTATCTTATCCACATGACTTTATTTGATATTAGACATTACTATATAAGTTGAGTGTGGATATCTAACTAATAATGGAGTCATGTGCATCACAAAAACTCTACATGGTACATCGTTTATATTATCTGAATGCATTTACCTAACATATTAGTATATACATTGATGTTGGATATCTAAATAATGGACTCATGTGGATGTAAAACTATAAAATAAAAATAAAAACTTAATAATGGAGTTGAATATTTTTCCAATTCAAACATGTACATGCTTTTTGTTTTATAGGATAGTGGTTAATAGTGTGTTTGTTAATTGGTGGCATTGTTATATACAATTTATGATTGGAAGTGTATATAAATTTTTGTTGGTAGTGAACTCATTGCATTTGAGTATAAAATCCCCTTTCACGTTGTTTCCAGAGGATGTTTTCTTAAGATCTCATAAATGTGTTCTTTTAATTTGTTTGTTTAAAATTATTAGATGAGATATACATTAATTTGAAATCCAAAGGATGTATATGAAGTTACAACCTAGCAAGAATTGCCCAAAGGTGACCCCTTCTTTGGTTTTTTGTTTGTTCCTAGTAGATTGATTTCCGTACTTCAAGAAATCTATATGCGTGTTCACTTCAATTGCAAAAGAATTGCATTGCACCAAAATTATATTTGATTATTCATCGTTCAGTTAGAAATTTTTCTAGGATATATATGTTTTTATTATAATTCAAATTGGGGCTGTTGCAAGCTAGTGGATATACCAATTCTTTTAAGTGAATTTGAAAAGATTTGCTTCTTAGCATGCAATGAAAGAGATTTATCTTTAAGCATATAGAAAGAGGCCTTGCCATTGGTTTGATTTATCCTTCCAATTTAAACTTTGTGAGTGTGTTTTTATATGATTTACTAGATTCTGCAACAATTGATAATATTGAATATAAATAGATGGGTTTTTACCTATTAACACACATACAAAGAGACTTGAGAGACAACTATTTTATGCAAATGTGCACCTTGAAGAATTCTAGCTTTGATTTTTCTTGTTTGAAATTGATATTTGTGCCTTAATTTGATGTTCTATACTTGAGTTGTCACATGTTGGTGATGATGTATAACAACCCATCTATTAAATGTATTTTTTTTTATTTTTCATTTTTACACATTCACTCTTTTATCAACATGTCTTTGTGCCTTATTGGTTGGATCCATCCTTCCAATTTGAACTTTGTGAGTGTGGTTTTATATGATTTACTAGAGTCTGCAATGATTGATAATACTGAATATAAATAGATGGGGTTTTATCTATTAACACACATACAAAGAGACTTGAGAGACAACTATTTTATGCAAATGTGCACCTTGCAAAATTCTAGCTTTGATTTTTCTTGTTTGAAATCGATATCTATGGATTAATTTGATGTTCTATACCTAATTTTCCACATGTTGGTGATGATGTATATCAATCCATCTATTAAATACATTGGATCTTTTATCAACATGTCTTTGTGCCTTATGGGGCAATTGCTAGTATTTGATCCAGATTCATATAATTGTTCATAGTCATATAATGTTAGGAGTCACAACAAGAAGTCATACAAAAAACTTTATTTTATATACTACAAATGAAAAAGAGGATGCTTAAAACGCTACAGAGTTGAATTGCAAGAAGAAAGTTGTGGATAACAAAGAAAGATATAAAATAGAAGAGGATATATTTTTCAAATGGAGTAGTAAATTCTCCAAGTAGGCTCCTTGGCCTTCAGAAAATAAAATTGCCCATTAGGCTCTTTGGAAACCCCAACCTTCAATTGCAAACTTGTCAAACCCTTGCAAAGTACCCAATACTACACCTTTATGGTTACTAAGATGTTGAATTTATACCTTCTTTTGTGCAACAAAAATCCAAAAATAGAAGTATAAGTTGTTCCATCATGTATTGATGGCCTCAAAGTTGTCATTAACATCTTCGTCAAAGGGAGAACTCTTCAATTTGTTTACCCTTTCAAAATTGGATCGAGAATGCATGGATCAACATGGAAAATCCCTATGAGGTGTTGAAAAGGAACATTGAGCACATGTTTTCGTGGATGGGGCTCCCTTTCTCACTTAATTGTCTTTGTCAATTCAAATGTGCAAGGTCACTAGCCTAGAAATATTAACCATCTACGAAGGGAGTTGCATCTTATTTCATCTGGAGCTTCATGCATGCATGTAGAGAGAGAGAGAGAGAGAGAGTTTGGTTTCTTTGACCTTTCCACTACATTGTCTTAGGATCCATTTAATGAGGACATTAGTTAATATCTCCCTCCATCTAAAAACTTGTAAAATACAATAGATTAGTTATGTTGAGGGTCTTAGGTGCCTAGATATAATATTAAAAATAAACTATTTTTGGGGGCTTCTTTTTTATAAAATCCTTCAATAGGCAACATTAAGTTGTATATGGCTAAGAATTCACAAATAAAATGTTTCTTGGGTCATTCATTTCTTCACTCTTGCATAAATTAGTATTTCTTATTTGGAAATATATGGTGTTCTTAATGGGAAATAAATAGTCAAAGTATCACCTACCAGATATAATTAAAATAATGATATATAGATTTTATATATCATCATCATCTGGCCGAAAGATTCCAGTGAAATTGATTCCACGAAAAATGATGGTGTGCTCAAGAATACAATTACAATGTGATCCCTTCGTTGCAACACCACACTTATAGAAAAATGTTGTACGACACCTGGAACCACAAAAAAAAATTAATATTAAAATATAATTAAAAATCTATAAGACTAAAGAGAAAACAAATAAGTTTTTGATATTATAATTCATAAAAAATATTGTAATTGTTTCTTGGATAAGAATTGTGTGGAGTTTTTGATACGTCCAAAGTTTCCCGTGGGCACTCTATTGATAATCAGTGAAAGTCATTGATGATGGGTGGAGTGGGTGATGTTGCAAGTGTTTTCTCTATGAATTCACTTATCACTTGTTTTTGTTGTGTAAAACGAGTAAGGCTTGTTTTTTCCATGCTAGCATACCTTCTCAAAAATCCTTCCTCTCATTTAGTGAAAGCCCTTAATGCTAAACAAAGCAAAAACTAACCCACTTATTTTGTTGTGTAAATTGTCCACCTGCGTTTTTGGTACAGAATCTAAAAAGGAAACATTTTTCATTGATAACGATAAATAGGTCCTTGAGGTTACAAATCAAAATTGATGAAGAAGGAAAAGATAAACTAAACCTTATTGCTGAAATGGAAGAGATATGAGTGAGGAATCCCTACAGTTTTGTATTTTTGGATATGAGGTCATCCCAAGTTTTTGTTTATGTCATAAAAGTTGAGGGAAGCATGCAATTGATGTTGGATAAATGTTTTCACAAGGGTGACAACATAAAACATTTCCTGGGTGCAGTTATTGTTTTGATTGGTAAACTATCATACACAGCATTTGCGTAGCGAGCTCTTGATACTCAAATGTTGTAGACTCATATGATTAAAAAAGACATCATGAGGTGAAAGGTATATGATTTTTGAGGTAAATACAAGTTCCTACTGATTTTTTTCCACCTGGATCTACACGAGTTACAACAAAATGGATTTTTCTACACAAATGTTGTAGGTAGCACTTGCGCAACAATAGCCCAAATTTTCTATGAAAAGGTGGCAGAGTTCTCCAACCATGAATAGGCTGACTTGAAATACTTTCCAGATGTACTTGGTGATTCATCACAACAGCATGGTCAAATGTTTCTCAAGATACATGATTGTAAAAGATGGTTTTTGTTACATTAATATCGTCAAAATCAGATCTTCTATTTTTAGCAAATCACATAGGAGTTGTTCTCTTTGAAGGAAACCAGATACATAATTCTAGGAAGTAGTAGTCTGACTCCTAGTAGCCTAGTGTGGCATAGGCTCTTATATATTTTGATAATTTTCATGTGAAGGGGGCAAGTTGGCAGAAAGTATAGTCATTTTGATCCTTATTGTAATATTTTATGAATCTGAATGAAATACAAATGTAGAAGTCCTTACCTTTTTATGAAAAAGATTCTAATGGTGGTGGTGTGAAATCAGTACTCTTATTTTTGTATGTACATCTTGTGTCCTTAATTTCATCTTCATTTTCTTCGGTGTAAATTGGATAATTAAAGGGTCTAGAATTCATCTAATGGTGCTTTAGACTTAAGTGATTTAAACTATGTTTCTCTTCTTAACTAGGTCTGAATTCATATTTCATGGTGCTCTTATTCTGTTATATGTTTATTTTCCTCTTCCACCCTACACAACCAAACTCAAAACTAAAAGTTCATCACCTAATTTAGCCTTTGTTCCTTTGGAAATTTCTACCTACCATTCATTGTTTTCATTTGTTTTTAGGGGTTGACTCCATAGTTCAATGGTCCTTTTCCTTTTGCCTAACCAAACCCCATTTTCGACTCTATCCTCATCAATGATATAGCCATAATACTTATTAGATAGCCTATCATTCTTGACTGAGATATAAAGAGAGATCCCTATCTAGGTCGGAAGGCCTAGCTTCTAGCCTATAAGTTGGTTTGTGGTTACCTTTGTCACTTGCCTCCACTGGCAGGGAAATTTACAGAGTGATAACATGAAAAGAGGGTAAAATTTCAAAACCCCTATGTCAGGTGATTGTGGGCATCGTGGTTGTCTAGTCATTTTTCATACACACCTTTGAGATCTTACGAAACTCAATTACTTTGTCCGGTTGTGATTTTGTGACCTTGAACCAAATTTGTATTGTGTCCCTGAATGGCTTCAAGAAGTGAGTTGCAACTCTCCATAGTACCCAAACCTTGCCTCAGATCAACGAAACACCAGTTCTGTTGAACTTATAGCATCATATTCCATCTAGGGGGACCCCTCTCCTATGATTTGATCTCCCAGAAAAGTGATTGTTAGAGGATCTCTGGAACTAGGGTTTAACTCAATGAGGAACAATACAAATCTGACATAGAGGGTCAAATTTAAAAGCCCCTTTGTCAGGATATTGTGGGCACCATATGCACGTGGGTGTTGGTCATACACACCTTCTAGAGATTAAAAAATTGAATTACGTCACTTGGTTGTGATTTTGTGCCCCAAGACCAAATTGTCATTGTGTCCCTGAATGGCTTCAGGAGGCGAGTTCCAACTCGCCATAGCACCCAAACCTTGATCCGGATTATTTTCGACCGAAATGAGAGTGGAGATATAATAAAGAAATTCACAGATATATTGTATATATTCAATAATATAACAGAAATGTATGAGATACGCAACCATAAACACAGATATACAGTAATACACAATTTCTATTAATGAAAAAAATGTACAGAGACTATAAAAATACACAGTGAAAGACTCGCTAAAATGGTGGCAGTTTATCTTTGAGAAGAGATGTGACCACTACTCGCATTCGCAAGAAGATGATTACAATGAGGCTCTGAAGGCCTTTTTACAATAAATAGGAATGCCAAAATCCATAGACATCTAAAAACCTAACCCTAGGAGATGAAGCACCAAAAGTCATGTGGGCCCCGTTTGGGTAAGTTAGTACATCAACTTCCCGGGGTCGTAACTTTTGCATACAATATTTGTTTTAGGCGTATGATATCCCATTGGAAAGGTATTTCAAACATTTTTTCCCAAAAAACATCGTTTAAGGCCTCAAAATGGCTCCGAAAGTGAAAACTACTAAAATTAGTAAATTACCAAAATTTCCAGAAAACTGTTTTGAGCTAATTGGAAAAGGTGGGTGGCCACCGATACCCACCTGGATTAAACATTGACTCATATCGATGAAAATTTAGTTCTATTTGACTCCTAGCACTGGATTCCATCTCGGGGGACCCCTCTCCTGTGATTTTATTTCCTAGAAGAGTATTTGCTAGAGGATCTCTGCAGCTAGGGTTTAGATCATTAAGGCAGAATGCAAATCCAGCACAGGGGGTCAACTTTAAAATCCCTTTTTCTCGAATATTGAGGGAACCATGGTCATGTGGTATTTGTTCATACACACCTTCAGGAGCTTACATAACTCAGTTATGTCACTCGGTTGTGATTTTGGGCCCCGAGACCAAATTTTTATTGTGTCCCTGAATGGCTTCAAGAGGCGAGTTGCAACTCTCCATAGCACCCAAAATGTGCCTTAGATCGATGAAATGCCATTTTTGTTGGAATAATAGCATCATATTCCATCTAGTGGGACCCCTCTCCTGTGATTCCATCACCCAATTTTTTTTTTGTTAGAGGATCTCCAGAACTAGGTTTTAGCTCAGTGATGCACAATGGAAATCCGACATAAGGGGTCAATTTTCAAATCCCCTGTGTCAGGAAATTGTGGGCATCATTTTCATGTGGACGTTGGTCATACATACCTTCTAGAGCTTATTAAACTCAATTACGTCGCCTGGTTGTGATTTTGTGCCCTCGAAACAAATTTTCGTTGTGTCCCTGAATTGCTTAAGGAGGCAAGTTGCAACTCGCCATAGCACCCAAACCATGGCTCGGATCGATGAAACATCAATTATGTTATACTTTTGGAAATTGATTCTATCTAGGGGGACGCCTCTCCTTTGATTTAATCCCATAGAAAAGTGTTTTTTAGAGGATCTCTGCAACTGGGGTTTAGCTGAGTGAGGAACAATACAAATCCAACATAGGGGATCAAATTTCAAATAACCTGTGTCGAGATATTGTGGGCACCATGGGTGTGTGGGTGTTGGTCATACACACCTTCTGGAGGTTACAAAACTCAGTTAGATAGCTCGGTTGTGATTCTATGCCCACATACCAAATTTTCATTGTGTCCCTAAATGACTTCAGGAGGCGAGATGCAACTCTCCATAGCACCCAAATCGTGCCTCAGATAGAAGAAACACTAGTTATGTTGGACCATATTCCATATAGTGGGACCCCTCTCCTTTGATTTTGTCACCCATAAAAGATTTTTTTAGAGGAACCCCAGAACTAGGGTTTAGTTGAGTGAGGGAGAATGCAAATTCAACAAAGGGGGTCAACTTTCAAATCCCCTGTGTTGGGATATTTTGGGCACCATGGTCATGTGGGAATTGGGCATACAGGCCTTCTGGAGCTTACAAAACTTAGTTACATTGCATGGTTGTGATTGTGTGTGCCAGACCAAATTGTCATTGTGTCCCTAAATGGTTTCAGGAGGCGAGTTGCAACTCATCATAGCACCCAAATCGTGCCTTAGATCGATGAAACGTTATTTATGTTGGATTCCTGGCACCAAATTCTAGCTAGGTGAACCCCTCTCCTATGATTTTGTCTCCCAAAAAAGTGTTTGTTAAAGGATCTCTGAAACTAGGGTTTATCTCAATGAGGCACATTACAATTACGAAATAAGGGGGTGAACTTTCAAGGCCACTATGTCGGGAAATTTTGGGCATCGTGGTCATGTGGGCGTTGGTCATACACACATTTTGGAGCTTACAGAACTCAATTACAATGCTCAGTTGTGATTATGTTCCCCTGGAGAAGATTGTCATTGTGTCCCTCAATGGCTTCAAGAGGCAAGTTGCAACACACCATAACATCCAAACCATGCCTTAGTTCCATGAAACACTAGTTTTGTTGGACTCCTGGCACCAGATTCCAGCTAGGGGGACCCCTCTCCTGTTAGTCCGACGCCCAAAAAAGTGTTTTTTAGAGGATCTCTGAAACTAGGGTTTAGCTCAGTGATGCAGAATGAAAATTCGACATAGGGGGTCAAGTTTCAAAGCCTTTGTTTCGAGTGATTTTGGGCACCATGGTCATGTGGACATTGGTCAAACATACCTTTTGGAGCTTACAAAACTCTGTTACATCGCCCGATTGTGATTTTGTGCCCCTAGACCAAAATCTCATGGTGTCCCTAAATAACTTCATGAGGCGAGTTGCAACTCACCCTACCACCAAAATTGTTCCTCAGATCGATAAAATGCTAGTTTTGTTGGACTCCTGGCACCAAATTGCAACTAGGAGGACCCCTTTCCTGTGATTTCGTTGCCCAGAAAAGTTTTTGTTAGAGAATTTCTAGAACTAGAGTTTAGCTCAGTAAGGCACAATTCGAATCTGGCACATGGGGGCTACTTTCAAAGCCCATGTGTTGGGAAATTTTCGGCATCATGGTCATGTGGGTGTTGGTCATACACACCTTTTGGAGCTTACAAAACTCAATTACGTCTCTCGGTTGTGATTATGTGCCCCGGGACAAAATTGTCATTGTGTCTGTTAATGGCTTTAGGAGGCGAGTTGCAACTTTCCATAACACCCAAACCGTGCCTCGGGTTGATGAAATGCCAGCTATGTTGGATTTGTGGCACCACATTTCAGCTAGGAGGGCCCCTCTCATGTGATTTTGTCGCCCAAAATAGTGTTTGTTAGAGGATCTACATAACTAGGGTTTAGTTCAGTGGAGCACAATGAAAATCCGACAGAGGGGGAAACTTTCAAGTCCCCTATGTCGGGAAATTTTGGGCACCGTGGTCGTGAAGATCTTACGAAACTTATTTGTGTCACCCGATTGTGATTTTTTGGCCCCGGTCATGTGTGGTGTGAATCAAAGATTTGAATGTTGTTAACCCTGAGAATCCAAGAGATAGTTGAGAATCCATAGGACTCAACCTACAACATAAGATCTTGTGATTTTTTCGGTTCTTGACATTGTTTTTAGCTTTCTTAGCTTAGAGTTAGTTGCCTATTCCTACATATATTTTTTCGGGATCTCACAAGCTTACGAGCTCCCTTGTTAATAATTTAAAGTAAAGAAATTTAAGCAATTGAATTTCCTAACAATCTCAACCTTATACATATTCAATACATGACAATGATTTCATCTCATAACACAAAGTGAAAGTAAATATCAAGAACTAAAACACTATGCTCATAACTATTTAATCATACTAAGAACATTGTAAAATGTTGCCTCCCAAAATACAGAGTAATTACACCAATAGGAATTTATATGGTGAACAATTTCTCTAGATTCATCTCTAGGGTGAATTAGAAACTCCCACCTTTATGTTAAAACATAACACAACATGTACCATATGTTATTAATCCCAATCATCGGATTCTTTGTGTGGCTGGAGATGAGGCATGGGATAGAGTGTGAGAAGTTCCTAACCAAGATGGTTGTAGTTCTTGTACTTTTGATAATGTTGGTTTCTCTGGATGGATTCATAGGCACTTGCTTTATGGTTTCATGCATGCTATGTAAATAATTTTTTGTGATGTTTCTACTCGTAATATTGCTACTTTTCTTCAGGATATTTGCATTTGTGGTGACAAACAAAGGGGTGGGGAAGTTGGCATCAGAGGACACGATATATAGAGAGTACCATTTTGGGTTGCTTGAGGGATTGTGCACCATGATGATCTCTACGTCAACACCCCCTTCAATGTACTTATATTGTTTTATTCTCCAGTAAACAAAAATATGAAAAAGTAAATGTAAATTTACATACACAAAACATTGTGAAATTCTTGTTAGAAAATTGATGTATAATTGTTGATATTTTTATTTACAAATTCTATGTTTATATATTATTTGTTTATTCTAATTATAATAGATATGCTATAAACGTAATAATTGCTAAAGAGGCATTGTTTTATTTGTGAGGTTTTAATGTGTTTGTATTAATTTCAGTAACTATGACTATAAGATGTTGATATCTAATAATAATGTAGTTTTGTATTGTATTAGATTTATCAACTATAAAATGTAGATATTAATAATAAAATAGTTCGGTATTGTATTAATTTCATTCATTATAAAATATAAATATTTAATAATAATGTAATTATGTCAATATGTTTTTTAATCACTTATAAATATTTAATAATAATTTAATTATGTCAATACATGGTTTGTAATCACTAATGTCAATTGGGTTTCCTTTTTAAAAAAATAGATAATAGGGATAGTAATGAAAACAAATTGAAATTAAATTGAAATTAAATAAGAAACATTATATTTTTCCCTCGTACATATAATTCCTATGTAGATCACAAACAATTTACAATTTACATGGTAAATAATTTATCTTATCCACATGACTTTACTTGATATTAGACATTACTATATAAGTTGAGTGTGGATATCTAACTAATAGTGGAGTCATGTGCATCACAAAAAATCTACATGGTAGATCATGTTATAACCCTATAATTCATAGGATCATCTGTTGACTGGAATTTTTTCACTCTGGGTGTATAGGCTTGCAAATAATATTTCATCTCTGCAAATTATTTTCAAAGAAAAGAAAAGAAAATTCACGGTTGTTGATGCTAAGTGGTTTTTCCTAATCCTGTGGTGACAAAAGCAAGGGAATCAACGCACAAAACACATAAAAAGCGCTAAATCCTAAGCTTTTACTGCATTCGTGCCTGGAAAATAAAGAACGTGCTTAGATCGACAGTCGATCTAGCGGTGCATAGATCAATGGCTGACAGTGGATTTTAGACCCCCTAGACTGTTCTACTTTTAACGGTTGGGGGGGGGTCTGGAATCGGAGATAACGAAGGCACACATCTAAATGGATGAAGCAACAACGCTTTCATCAATGGATGAGATTGAATTCCAGACCCCCCCCCGTTCTGCCTTTAAC